>VDFB02105785.1:564395938-564448606 GCA_007258455.2 Sequoia sempervirens
GAAAACTAGTTTAGCCACCAAATAGCATAAATAATTATCAATAAGGATCAAATTGTAGCAATAAAGCAATAAATGCGTGCAATTTCAACACTAAATCATATGTAACCATGTGGGCTACGAGAAAAGAAATTTCACAATTTGTGGCTAAACCATCACAAACAAGATAAATCAAATTTTTTCAGTCCTCACAATTAAACTAAAAATCATCAACAACCAAAAGAAGATTCACAATCTTTGAAATGGCACAATACATAACTATGTGGCTAACTAGCCACTAGATGAGGAAGGAGTGAACAACATCTGACTATTGCAATAGCCCCTCATGTGTGGCAGAATGAACACACCAACCACATGGCATGAAGTGTACTCCTCGGCTACACCCCGCATCATGTCGTAACGCGGCATGGACTTTCCAAGTGGCCCATGCACTGCTTGGCTATCCACATGGAATGTGCACCTTGGCCACATCTCGCATTGCGTCTCAGTGCAGCATGGTCATACGCCAATCGGAGAAGGCACGTACTAGTCATATGCCACATGGTACTATGTCTGTGGCTCCATAGAAGTAGGCACAAGCAGAACACACCCTGCATAGTGATACATCATGGAAAGGGCACACACAGGTACTCGCCATAGCCAGAGGTATACTGGCTAGGACATACCCATATGCCAACTGACCTAAACACTGTTGAGAGCAACCATGGGTGTCCCTCTACAAGTGTATGAGGCCCCATCATGCTCATCACACAAGTAGGCTACCATAACACAATCTCATAGTGCACCTTCACATGTCTAAGAACATGGCATCATCACCAACACCATGTCAGAACATCAGTGTGGTGTGGCATCATGGTAGAACATGTGCATATATGGAATAAATAGTGCATATATATGAGTATAAAAATATGGGGCTACTCAAGTCTCACCTCTCATATGGATGAGGTCGACTCACTAATGCCAGCTCAATGTCCTTACGAACGGCCAGGAAATACAAACATATCAATGCTATTGAACACACAGTTGTGGGGATGAGGCTAGCACATATGGACCAAGTACCCTGATCCATCATAAGGGGAAGTAGTGAGTACTTTCCTCTGGATTGGTTGAGCTGAGAATTCTCTACGTCACAACAATGTGTACGCTGCACACTCCACTCGAGCAACTTTGTGGCTGCTACTACCCCATCATGGACTGTGGGACTAGACAACCAAAAGAAGAGACTTTATGATACTAAATTTTGGTTACTCTTAATTAATATATAAATTTCAACCACACATGTGTTGGCCCTCAATCAGGTAACAAAAATACAATGACACATAATGGTATGGTTAATCCCACACCCCAAGTACAACATATCCTCCATGGATGGGCACACAGTCTCAACATCCCATTGCACACAAAACAAGTACGAGGTATTCACAACACTCAACATGTGCACTAACACAGGATGATTACATAATAGGGAGTATCTTTTACCAATTTCATCATACCAAAATAAAACCATTATCCACCTCTAATTATGCAAGATCAATACAACTTTCCAAGAACATGCACTCCCAACATCGATACAATAAATCATAGTGCTACATGGACTAAATCAACAATATCATGATAACTCTCACATTCACATTCACTTTTATTAAGTGGTAAATCACATTACTACACATATATATTAACCACATTTATTTCACACACACAGTGCAATATCATTACAATGTTTATTCAAGACAAGGTATGCGACATTATCACTTCAACATATATTTAACATTTTGCATTTATCATTAACATGACAATGTTTCACTATTCCCTTTTCCTCTAACTTCTACTTAATGCAAAATGATTTTCTACTCATATTCATACATGTTCTATGATTATGAATGCAACTTGGGGAATTAGGTCCTTTACTCAAGGCTCAACTAATAAAACAAACCTTCATGAATGCATAAACATTTTCTCATAAAAGAAAAGCATACCAAGGATTTCAATACACCACACACTTAAAGATAGGCATCTTCATTAAAACAATGGGAGAGAGAGAGAGAGAGAGGGATTTACAATTCTAACATAGGCACGAATGCAAACATGGTTTCATCATCACACAATCACTTTCTCACAAATGCATCAATCATATGAGAGTATGCACTAATCTCTATGAACTAACAACATGATCATTAATTTTCTATCACCATATTTATAGTCTCAATACAACATAATTTGCGAAAGAAACTCCAAAACCACATAGAGTCAATCTATCAATCATTAACACAAGGAGGTAATGCATAAAAAGACATGCACCAGAAACCTTGCATGGTAATGAAGAACAACAAGACTCAAGAAGAGAATACACAAAAAAAGTACTTCTTGGAACCCTCAAGGTGAGACAGACCTTCCAATAGCATGAACCAAGAAACCAAGCAAGGATAATCTCAGGAAACATATGTCACCTGTAACCCACCAACAAGGTAAGGTCCAACATGCCTACATGAAACACGGGATAAAGGAAAGTAATCAGTCTCAACCTCGGGAGACTCTCAACCAAGGGAATCACTCCAATCCCATAGGGTAAGGCAAGACCTAGGAAACATCATTCCTCCACAACACAAGTCTGGGTTGGGAAACTCAAGCCTCTAAAATGTAATACTAAAGCACTCAAAGCAAGAGGTGCTATTACTATCTCACCACAACAAGCACTTGTAACACACATATCAAGCACACTGCAATCACACTTAGGAATCACTCAAGGTTCATAATAATTTAAACAACGAAAGAGCCACACATCAAGAAGGAGAGCAATCAGAACACACTTCTTGGTAGGCTTGAGGGTCTAACTAACCCTTACACAAAACATTCATCAACAAGACATGCAAGGGGTGGTAGACAACACACTTGTTGCTGTCCACCACACACAACACACCAAGCTAGTATCAACCATAAGCAGGGATCCCAATGCTACAACAGGGGTTCCACCTCTGACTTTTCCTCTGGCTCTTCCCTTAGGGGCGTCCTAAAGGAAACAAGGAACACATCAAAATAGATCATCACAAGGATGATCTATACACCATACCAAGAAATAAATGCTAATCAACAAGACTGAAAACAATATAACAAGCTCACGCAACACACAAAAAACACAACTTAACATAGAAGGCTCAAGTATGCCAAAGCTCCCAGTGTGTGAACATGGGCTTTGATACCAGATGTAACATCCTGCTATGCAACTGCGAAGGTTAAGAGCCAAAGGAGGACAAGATAAATTTTTTTTTTTGATAACATAAAGAATAACTTACACAAAAAACTAGTTTACAATACAATAAATTTACAACATACATGGCCAAGCATGGCCAAACACAACCCAAAGGAGAGGGCTAATCCACCCTCTAGAGAAATTCCAAACAAGAGTAGACATAATATCTCTAGAAGCTTGCTCCTAACTTCTAGCTCTAGAAGTTCTAGCTGCAGAAATTCCAACTATGGAACTTCCTGCTCTGGAACCTCTGCTCTAGAATCTTACCTTAATAGCGCTGCTCCAGAACCTAACAGCGCTACTCCGGAACCTTAATAGCACTGCTATGAAACCTTAACAACCATGCTCCAGAACCTTAACAACACTGCTCTAGAACTTAACAGTGCTGCTCTAGAACCTTAATAGCACTGCTCTAGAACTTAATAGCGGCAACAAGACCAAAAACACAGAAAGTCATGATGCTCCAAAAATTTTGCAGCTGCAACACAAAACCTTAACAAAAGGCGGCGTTGCTCCGGAACTTTAGCAGACTATAAACATGAAGGAAATATACAACCAAAGCTCTAATTTTTGCATGGAAAATATTGAAGACAAGGCCATAATGATCATCATAATACAAGTGAGTCTGATACCAACACCAGAACTCATAAACCAAATGTAAACCATCACATTTCTTCTCATTTAAATTATATGATTATATTTCCACTTTCAAGTGAGTACAAGATACATAAAGGAATATTTATGAATACAATAGCATTACTATGAATAAAATACATCATTTGATAAGATAACTACAAAAGAAGGGATGACTCCAACTGGTGCTCCAAAACCTATACACTGGTCCCTAATGGCAGTGGCAGTGCCTCCCTACCATGTGGACTCAAAAGAGGCCACCCCACCATGCTCAGAGGTATTCACAAGGCCCAAGTAGAAAATAGGGCTAGGGTAACATATGGCCAACACTCACATCAAACACAGAGCAAACATGAAATACAATGCATTACAACCAATATCACAACATGCAGATGCTCATACATTAACATGAAGAGTACTACTCATGACTAATAAGGCACGATGTGTTAGAGTTCTGGCTGGATAGAATGACATCATGTGTGCTCAAAGGGATGGTACCACACAGAAACAAGTACATCTCCCCTACAGACTAGGAGACTTAATCATGTCTGCATCAACGCTCTGCAGACAGATAACTCAATGCCTTGCAGATGGATAGGCCTTCTCGTTTAATAAAATGAGGAATCCATAACAAGAGGGAAAGAGAAGGAAAGCCACAAAATCCATCATATAATATTTTTAAAATAGTCAAACTAACATTGTTGCTAATCATTCAAATAGCCGATTTCAATCATGAAGTAGAGGCATAAAAATTACATAAAAATTCAAGGTGCCCAGATTAAAATTCTAAGCCCGACCCAGTTCATATTTTGATGTTTTTAAATGGCATTCACCTTCAATTTTTGAGTCTAAAACCGAAAATGAGGTGTTCTAGAAATGTCATTTTGCCAAGTTGGGCAAGAAAAACATGAAAAAGATGAAATTGTCCGGATTAATAATCAGACAACAACCCATTTGAGATATGGGTGATTCTACACAAAATATAGCTTTACTTTTCATTTTTATCAAGTGGTTTAAGAGCAGTATCAAAAAATGTCATTTAACAAGAAGGCACAAATTTGGGCAACAATGAAAGTGCCCAGAATTAAAATCTGCCAAAGACCGAGTTGAGATCTTGGAATTTCTACATGAAATCCACCCTAAAAATTCATTTTTAGCAATGGAATAATGAGAAGCAATAAAAAAAAAAAATTACAAGTTGGGCAAAAAGAAGAATATGAAGGATTCTAGAAATCTATATTTTTTTTGTAGCAACCCATTTTGGATCTATTGGCATGGACAAAATCTGCCATAAGAAAACTACAGAAAAACAAAAGAATTCAAACAACCATCATCCAAACCCCAATCCTTCACATAATAAAAATAGAGGGATTTCTCCAATTATTTACAAAATAAAATTAACCCAAATTTGTAAAGAGATTCAAGGTGTAAATGACATATGTGAATGCAAAATTCATCAACCATAAAAGATTGAAGAAAAATAAGGAGAATACCTCCAATTTTTCCCCCAAAAAAAATGAAAGGATGCTCAGTGAAGAAGCCAATGGTCAGGTTCCAAACTTGGGCAGCAAGGGAAAATTTGCACGCTTAAATCAACAATCCCATACCCACAATTTTCTTCTCAGCAGAATCTCCACATTGCTCCCCAGCTTTGCTGCCCCCTTCATGGATTTTTTCTTTTGCTTCAAAACAAAAAAATTCTTCTTCCTCCCAAAAAGAATCCCCCCAAAATAAAACTTTCTTCCTTTTTATATTTTCTTCTCCAAAAGGATGACTCCCTCCAAACAAAAGAAATATTTATTCAAACAAGGTTGCCCCCTTTTATTAACTAACTCCTCCACACAATAAAATGAAATAAATCATTTTATTAAATAAACTATTAATACTCACCAAGGCAATAAATTAAAACCACCAAATATACAAAGCTCCCTAAATAAGATTAACAAAATCATTTAAAATTGCATATTTTATAATCTCATGGGTAAAACCATTTAAATCTCCCATCAATTAAATACTATAAAATACCATACTTAAAATCATGAAAGATGCCAACGAAACCACATCAAGACACCGAAAACAAAAATATATATCCAAATAACATATTCATAGAAACCAAGATAAAATACCTCAACAAGACATACTGGTAAAGCACATACAACTGAAGGGTGTGCCAGAACATACGATAGAAAGGTGCTCCAGAACATACGGCTGAAAGGTGTTCCAGAACATTCAACAAAAAGGTTATATGGACGTTACCATTAGGTAACTAGACAGTAAGATATCAAAAAAGAAACACTTCCCTAATAGGGTACAATGGGCTAGGGGGAAACATTTGGCTTGTGACTACCTCCAATAACCACCATCGGGGAATGGGAGTACACTCAGGCCTATGGATCTAGGTGGAGTCGATACTTAGTACCTGCATCACTTCCAATTACACGTCAAAGTACATGTGCATATAACATATAGTCAAAAGAAATATCAATCATCAAGAAGGGAGTCATGATATCATAAGCCTCTCAAATGTGAGTGTTACGGCATCATCCCTTTGCTGCCAATAATCATACAAAGCAATGATAACAATATATAGCCATTCAAGCATGTAATCCAAAATATTAACTAATCATGATAACCTTTTATATAACCATCAATGTCTAATCTCATTATAACAACATTTAACTATTTAAAATATCAAATCAAAATCAAAATACTAGCTTACCCATGTTGGATTTAGAGAGGTGTTACAAGGTTGGTCAGTCGAAAAAAGAGCTATCTCAATCAACTGTTCCACAAGAGAATGTTGTTAACTAACTTGCAAATTCATTATCCCAAAGGCACCCAAACTTCACCCTAAGTTCCTTAAACCCTAAACCCTGAACTCTAAAATGTAAACCCTAAACCCTAAAGCATTCATTTTGTCCTAGGACCTTAAAATGAAATTTGGTTGCCTTAGGCAACTCCACCAAATTTTATTCCCTTAACCCATGTCATTTTGTTCTAGGACCTTACTACATAGATCCCTGTAAGTTGGATCCTATCACCCTAAACCATAAAACGATGTATTAAGGGGTCCTAATATGACATTTCTTAAAGGGATCAAAGAAGTTCTCAAAATTTGGTGAAGTTTCTCGAGGCAACCAAATTTAACAATAATAAGATCTTGCAAGATTATAATATGAATGATATTTCATGATCTAGGTTGTTCAATTGAAACAAGAGCTATCTCAATCAGCTTTTCCACAAGAAAATGTTGTTCACTAACTTGCAAGTCCATTATTCCAAGGCCCACCCAAACTTCACCCTAAGTTCCTTAAACCCTAAACCCTAAAGCATTCATTTTTTTCTAGGACCTTAAAATGAAATTTGGTCTGCAAAATTGTACTCCCTTAAGCCATGTCATTTTGTCCTAGGACCTTACTACATAGATCCCCTTAAGCCATCCTATCACCCTAAACCATAAACCGGTGTCTTAAGGGGTCCTAATATGACATTTCTTAAGGGGATCAAAGAAGTTCTCAAATTTTTGTGAAGTTTCCCAAGGTAACCAAATTTAACAATAATAAGATCGTGCAAGATTATAATATGAATGAGATTTCATGATCTAGGTTGGTCAGTTGAAACAATAGCTATCTCAATAAACTTTTCCACAAGAAAATTTTATTCACTAACTTGTAAGTCCATTATTCCAAGGGCCACCCAAACTTCACCCTAAGTTCCCTAAACCCTAAACCCTAAACTCTAAACTCTAAACCCTAAACCCTAAAGCATTTGTTTTGTCTTAGGACCTTAAAATGAAACTTGGTTTCCTTAGGAAACTTCACCAAATTTTATTCACTTGAGCCATGCTATTTTTTCCTAGGACCTTACTAGAAATAAATTCCCTTAAGTCATCCTATCACCCTAAACCATAAATCGATGTCCTAAGGGGTCCTAATATGACATTTCTTAAGGGGATCAAATAAATTCTCAAAATTTGGTGAAGTTTCCCAAGGAAACCAAATTTAACAATAATAAGATCATGCAAGATTATAATATGAATGAGATTTCATGATCTAGGTTGATCGATTTATGGTTTAGGGTGATAGGATGGCTTAAGGGGATCTATGTATAGTAAGCTCCTAGGACAAAATGACATGGCTCAAGTGAATAAAATTTGGTGAAGTTTCCTAGAACCTTAATGAAATTTGGTTGCCTTGGGAAACTTCACCAAATTTTATTCACTTGAGCCATGTCATTTTGTCCTAGGACCTTACTAGACATAGATCCCCTTAATCCATCCTATCACCCTAAACTGTAAATCAATGTCTTAAGGGGTCCTAATATGATATTTCTTAAAGGGATCAAATAAGTTCTCAAAATTTGGTGAAGTTGCCCAAGGCAACCAAATTTAACAATAATAATATCGCGCAAGATTATAGGATGAATGATATTTCATGATCTAGGTTGATCGATTTACAGTTTAGGGTGATAGGATGGCTTAAGGGGATCTATGTCTAGTAAGGTCCTAACACAAAATGGCATGGCTCAAGTGAATAAAATTTGGTGAGGTTGCCTAGGACCTTAATGAAATGTGGTTTCCTTGGGCATCTTCACCAAATTTTATTCACTTAATCCATGTTATTTTGTACTATGACCTTACTACATAGATCCCATTAAGCCATCCTATTACCCTAAAACATAAACCATAAACCCTAAAGCATTCATAATTTTTCCTATATTAATATTTAATTTTTTTTTCATTCACGTAACATGCCTTAGACATAAATGAGCTTACACATTTTATCATTCATATTCAATTAGGCCATTTATATTAAATGGTTTAAGGGTATTTCCTAAACATGTATCTTACATTTTGAAATTACAAATCTAATGCAGGTTCACTTATATCTTAGAGATCACATGGATCAATTTAATAATATTCATAATCCACCTCCACACCCTCCATCTTCACCACCTTCACCTCCACCTCCAGCCACTCCAACTCATAACCCCCCACCTCCACCACCTGAAACCAATGGTGCTCACTTGCAACCACAGACCAATGCCAATGTTAGAACTATTTAGGATCAAATCAACATTATCCAAAATGAAGAATGTATCACACCAACTTTGAGGATGTTTGCATCTAGGATGCAAAATGTTGTTGATGTTGTAAGGGCTATGGATGGGATCTTAGATGAGCATCGACAATGGCTAGAGGAGAGGAGAAATTCCAATTCTAAAAAGGAAAACAAAAAGAAATGAAGAGATGCAGTAGAGAGCCGCAACAATTTATAAATTAAGACAATGATCTTATAGTTATGAATTTGGTTTGACAGATATTTTGTGTGATGAATTTATGAATTTGGTTGGATGGATATTTTTAGTGACGTGAATTTATGATTTTGGTTGGATGGATATTTTTAGTGACATGAATTTATGAGCTTATAATGATGAATTTATAATAGTATATATTTTATGACTATCTACTAGATCATGATTTCTCCTATTGGAAAAATGTAATATATACACATAAAATGAGCATTTTGTGAATGTTTCAACTTTATTTTTTAGTATGTACATGTATTAAAATTGCATAGTTCTAGATCTTAAATTTTGAAATTTGTATGTATGTACATAGTTTAGTTGAATGATGTATGCATGCAAATTATGCATCATATTTTTTATTTTGAATGTATGTACATGCTAAATTTTAAAATTTGTATGCACATTCTCAAGTTCAATCAATGTATGTATGTCTATGTATATGTATGCACATCCTATTTAAACAAATTTGCATGTACATTTTAAATTTAACTATTTCTTGTAATTTTGTAAGTTTGTATGTTAATTTTGTATAATTTAATGCAGGTGCACTTATATCTGATATCATGGATCAATTTAACATTGATGATATCATCAATCTAGCACCGCAACAACCTCCACCTCCACCCTAGGCTCCACCTCCCCCTCCACCCCCTCCACCTCATATCCCACCTCCACCACCCACTGGATTTGATGAGGCT
This sequence comes from Sequoia sempervirens, assembly GCA_007258455.2. Classification (NCBI taxonomy): domain Eukaryota; kingdom Viridiplantae; phylum Streptophyta; class Pinopsida; order Cupressales; family Cupressaceae; genus Sequoia; species Sequoia sempervirens. Next base: position 564,405,821 of record VDFB02105785.1, read on the forward strand.
CACTCGCGAGCATGTATAAATGATCAAGTGGCATCCATTCAAAATCAAATAAATTCTATGCAAAATCAAGCATTGATTCCACACATGTGAGACATTTTCCATCTATGATGCAAAAAGTTGTGGATGCCATTAGGACTATTGATTCTGATTTAGATAAGCATCGACAAGAAAGAGAGGAGATGGGATGATTTGATGCAGATGGTCGCTCATATAAAAAAAAATCCCATCTAGCCCCTTATTTTATCGACCTTAATACTTGACAACCCATTCCTCCCAATAAATCTAGAATATCCATGAGGTGTTGTATACATCCACAAATGAGTGCACATTTTTGGGATTGATGGTATATGGTATTTGATAGTCCACCACATGCTAATCTGGAGGTCCCATTATATTTTTTGAGGAAACTATATGTAGAGTTTGTTATGGCGGAAAAACCCAATTATTTTGATTTTAAATCATTTTAGGGTGTTGGTGGCAGCATGCCACAATAGAGGTTAGGGGCAAGGGTTGATCCCCAATGCCCCATACATGTGCAACCCCTTGTTACTCCTCTTGGTCCCACCATTCCCACACCTGTGCATCAATGTGCGGTGGTATCGACATTAGGATCCCTTAGTACGCTCACAAGAGACCTTAATCAACATGCTTTTGTGATAGTGGGTAGGGTGCATAGAGATGACAATGATGGAGGAGTGTTTTATGGAGTTGTTCCTAGTACCACACCAAGAGTGTTGAGATCACATGTATGTACTAGTTGCCATCAATTATGCTATGGACCTGATCAGGCCACACCTAGTTTGGGTGGACATGGAGATTCTAGTGGTTTATCTAGTCACCTCAGTTCATTTGTAGAATTTCTTATAGTAGACTATCACCATGAGGATAGTACGGTAGAGGTATAAATATGCATTTACATGTTGAATTTATAAGAAATTTAATGTTCATGTATATATCAAAGAAAAGTTTGCAATACATTTTAACAATCAAATTGTTTGGTGTACACATGACACTAATGATGGCGCAATCATCCACTCCACAAGTACATACATCGACACTAGTCCTAGTCGGCAACCCTTATGGGGTATTTTGATTTCAAAATTTTAAATTATATATGAAATAATTTTCAACTTGAGTTTTAAATTTATAATTGAATCATGAACATATGTTTTAAATATTTATATTGGTTTAGGGGAGTCAATCAACTTCCACATCAGTTCCACCCAAGGTGTTGTCAAGCACTCCTCCACTGTCGAGCATCACAGATTAGGGGAAGCTACATTTATATTGTAAATTGTTTAACTTGCATTAGTATAGTTACAATTATGAATTTTGAATTCACTATATATCAAATTTGCATGTACACTTGTAAATATTATAGGCGTTAAATTCCTATTAATGTCTAGGTTGATACAACAATGAGAATGGGCATCAGAAAAACATTAGATGTTGTGGCTACTTGTGAGGCCTCTAAGTTTCAGGTTGTTTAAAAAAATTTCTACACAAAATGTACAAACTTGAATATATATATTTTAACCTAATTCAAGTTACATGCTTTAAATTTTATCTTGTAGGACTTTGAAGTGTGACTTTCTGCCATGACTTGGTCATAGTTACACCTCCAGGAGGACATGCAGAGCAGGCTCCAAATATCATGGTAATTTAAAATTTTTATTATATTTAAAGTCAATTACAAATTATATATTCTGAATAACTTTATTTATTTATTTTTAAGCGAAAAGTGGCGAGCCACTTATAATATTATATTTAATAAATAGATGTATACAAAAATTGGTTCAAAGGGAAAACTGGTAGGAAGAAACAGTAAGAAACCTCCAGTTATACAACCCAAAATTAAAATACTAATGTACCAAAAATTGAAAACCCTATAAAAGATGGCCTCATGCCACAGATTACAGAATTAAAACTAAGCCCTGATAAGTGTGGTCTCCCACCATAGATTAATTGAATATATATAATATGAGCTAATACATGGTTTAAATTCTTTTTCTTTTATAGCATGAGAGACATCTTGTAGTTGAGCATGTACAAACAGAACCTGCAGTAAAGGGTGCACAACCTTAGATTGCGGTACAATTTAAATATGATAAATTTTAAATTAAATTGAATTAAATCATTTTTAATTGTAGAATTACATCTAATTTCTACTTTCTTTGTCTTGTTTATACATGTTGATTGATTCAAAAAAATTAGAGGCTGGTCTAGGTGCACCAGAGCATCCAGACCCATATATGATGGTAATTTAATTTTATAATGAATTATAAATTAAATTTTCATTAAATCATATTTCATCGTCTTACATATGATTTCATCTTTCTCTTGTACAAAGTGTTTCAGGTCATCCACATAGTCTGCATGGTGTGAAGATGTATCTTGATTATAGAGACAATACATGACCTAAACATGATTTTATGGGTTATATTTGATTACTACATATTTAGTTTCTCATGTACTATGTTGGACTTTATATTTCACGGGTCAAGTACTTTGTTGGACTTTAGTTCACGGGTTGTACTCTGATGGAATTTGTTTCATGCACTTAATATTGGTTTCATGCACTTAATATATTGTAAGTAATGGACTTTATTATTGTTCAATTTTAATTTACACATGTACATTTATGCATTTTATGTTCATAGTCAAGACATTAATATAGGAAATTAATGTGAAATTAAACATAAATATGAAATTAAAGTTGAAATTAATAGGACATTTTAATATTTGTACTTTACAAATTTAGTGATCCCATACATGATATGCATGATAGACATGATATTTACATTCAATAATTAGCGACAATTAGTCAATGAGCTTATTCAATTCATGTCAATCAATAATTAGTCAATAAATCATAATTTACAAACAAAAGCAATCTGTTTATATACCGCAAAGGATGAAATTTCAGGAAATAAACAATACCATACAAGATTAGAGGAAAAAACTAATAAATTCTATAAACTAAACATAAATACCAATCAAAATGCAACGACTTTTGCCAAAAAAGTTGTTCTATAAGTATACACTATATTTCCTAGTTCTTTTACAACATTAAATTAAAGAACTTAATTATCCAAAAATAGGCTAAAGTTTTGAAATTAAATCATGTAGTCCCATATTTACAAATCATGCACAGTGCTAGAGAAAACTTAAGAACATAAAAGTCCTCTTGACCTCATGTTCCAAAAAAAACACTAATTTATAAGCTGTCAAAACAAATAATAGAATCCAACACTAATTTATAGGTTGTCTTAAGGGGTCCTAATATGACGTCTTAAGGGGATCAAATAAGAGTATTAAGTATAAATATTAAGTGATATAAACAAGTATTATACTTTAGGGTGAGTCATCATAAAAAATGATATAATTAAGTATAATATTTAAGATATGTGTTAATACGACATGTCTTAAGGGAATGTCTTAAGGGGTCCTAATATGACGTCTTAAGGGGATCAAAGAAGAGTATAATTAAGTATAACTATGAAGTGATATAAACAAGTATTATACTTTAGGGTGACTCATCATTACAAATGATATAATTAAGTATAATATTTAGGATATGTGCTAATACGACATGTCTTAAGGGGATGTCTTAAGAGGTCCTAATATGACATCTTAATGGGATCAAAGAAGAGTATAATTAAGTATAAATATTAAGTGATATAAACAAGTATTATACTTTAGGGTGAGTCATCATAACAAATGATATAATTAAGTATAATATTTAGGATATGTGCTAATACGAAACCTCTTAAGGGGATGTCTTAAGGCATCCTAATATGACATCTTAAGGATATAATTTATTTAACAATAATTTATACATGATATTTAGTGATTATACAATAAAATATAAAGTTTCAAAGTAGGAAAGCATGCACATATAACAAAAAACAATATATATAGAATATTGATTTTGATACATAAAAGTACATATCTAGTATAATTGTGTATGTACATGTATTTGTAATTTGTACAAAATATTTAATTGTGTAAGTATGCATGTACATATATGTCATCTCAAAACAATGTTTACAAAATTTGGCTATGCCATCTCAAGAACATCTCAAACTCATGCCTGAAATGTAGTAGGTCTTCACGCCACCTGATATAAAAAAGGTACAAGAAATATCAATGAAATCATCAAAACATACATATTTTAATTTATATAAAACTATCTATATATACACAACTCAAGTACTTGTATTTAAAAATATTCCACACATGTGTGTAAGTTGAATCTAGGCATCCTTTCCTTTCGGTTTCAAAGTATGAGATCAATGTGATGATGGCTTAAGGATACAAAAAAGGATAATAAATCAATTTTAACTATTAATGCACAAGAAATATCAATATATAATCAAAACATGTATTTAAATATAATTTAACTAATAAGTACATGTTTTTACCAAGTATTCCATGTTGTCTAGATTGAATCTGCATGGACTATCCTTTTTGTGATTATGGCTTAAGGATATATAAAAAGACAATTTAAATAAATTTCAACTAATAACACACTTGACCAATATCAAAACATGTATTTAATCTATTTAAAAGGAAAATATAAAACTAAAACTATATTTACCTATATTTACTTATTCCATTGTACCATCTGCATCCTCTCTTTTTTGCAATGTATCTATGATTGTCTCATGCTCTTCCATAGAAATTGTTCATAGCACTTTATTTGTAGGTTTTCCACGATACTGATCTAGTTTTATATTTCTTGCCACCACCAAATATGAATAGTGTATAATCTTTTTATCTGTTTCATAATCTTCGAATGCAGGTAGACCATTCTTCCTTATCAGGTATTTTTCGTAGCCAAGTACCAAAAACCACCACCGATCCTACTGGAAAACATGAAAACCATCATCAAATAAGTTCTCAAAATTTTCTTAAGGGGATCAAAGACTTGTTCTAAAAATTTTCTTAAGGGGATCAAAAACTTGTTATCAAAATTTGCTTAAGGGGATGTCTTAAGGGGATCACCGTACCTGTTGGATAATTATAGCCATCATCATCTTCTCAAGGTACTATTAACTTATGTTTAGTCTCCACACAATGAGCCAACCAATATTATCTTTCCTCTTCATTCCCCTCAAGTGCAACAACAACATACACATGTCTTGCAAAAAAAAATTGATTTAATAACTTACACGTATCCATATAAATAATTTAGTATTCCAAAATAACTTAATAAAGTGAAATAAAATGAAATAACTTGAATTAAATTACCTTATTGTACAAGCTCTAAAACATGGTCAAAGTCTTTAGATGCAAACACTTGAAAATTTTCTTCAATAGTTCTTTCATATTGATCGTGTGCTTGTGCAGGTGTCAACGATATTTGCTCCCACTCTTCAACCCATTATGTATTTTCAAATGGTTCCCAATCTCCTGAGATAAAAAATTGACAAAAACATGCAAGTTCCTTTGTCTAGATAGTCCATGTGCTTGATGTCAAACTCCTAAATGAATGCCATTTAGTAGATCCACTGATTGTCTCACAGTCAACTCTAGGTAGAATGTTCTTTTCTTCAACCAACCAAAACAATCGATGAACTGTAGAGTACTCACTTGAACCAGGCATAGAGAATCTTATATTTCACCAATCCACATTCCCACATGCATCTTTAAATTTTACTACATACTCAAATTTTAATTGTTCTCTAGCAATCAAAAAAATGATTTTGAAACACGCACTAGCTCCATCATGTTCTCCTTTACCATCCCCAAATTCAAAAAAAATCCATATATGTTGGACATTAAGTTCCTTGTGAACCCTACTTAACCAATAGAACACTTGATCATTCTTGAACTTCCTCATAAAATTATCAGACCATATGAGGTGTTTTGTCATCTGGATTCTTCTTTCTCTTAAATTTCTATAAAATTTATTAAAACAGTATTGAACAAACTCTAACAAGTGTAACCAGTTGTCACTCAAATAAAAATGAAATTTTATTCCCTCAAAAAAAATATATCATCCTCTGTGCTATCATCTACATGTCTATAAACAATATGGACAAACATAGCTACTTGCACTAAATTATAATACTGTGATTGAATTTCCTCTTGCGGAGCTAGAGTATAATTTTTTGTAAAATAAACCATTGAAAGTATAGTACCAATTGGAAATGTTTTTCTACATACACAAAATTTTCCATCAAGCCATCGAGCATGTTGAGAGTGCATGAAAACTAGGGTATGTGTAGGATCATCATAGAAAAAATAGGCCCTTAAGTGGCGAAAAATTCAGAAAAGTCAGAGTTATGCAACTTGACGTAAAAAATTGAATAAGTTATTTATATTATTTCAACAATATGTAAGAATAGAATCTACAACAAATTGAATGTAGTTTCTAAACTACTAGGTTTATTTGAGGGTATGTGCAGGATCATGATGGGCCAAAAAGTGGCAATATTATGCATATTTGTAGGGTATGTGGTTGATGACCTTTTTTTAATCCAAAATTGATGAAACAAAAAGGGTTTTTAGAGGAGATTCTCATATTTCCACCAATATAAATTATGCTTTAATTTGAATTTAATAAATAATTATCATTTATTCTCTATTAGAATTACAACTAAAGTCCTGATCGATAGGCTGATTGAAAAAAATCTATAACTTTCAAATAGTATCACATTTTTTGAATCCAAACGTGTCATTCTATGCTTCACATACTATAGGATTAAAAGAAAAATAAATTTCAAGTTTTGACCAAGTTAAGGTGGTCATACATCGAGTTTTATATTTTTAAAAGTTGTAATAAAAATCATAATTAATTATTTACTTGGAAAAAAATACAAAAAATATGCATCACATCACATGAGTCATCTACTTATATATAAAATCTTATAAAAAATATTATCATTTTATTATGGTTAGGGTGGTCAGAAACACCTACTTCTTATTTTTTCAAAATTTAAGTACTACTACATTGAAATTTCAAATGTTCATAAATAGATTTTATTTATTTTTAAATAAACCTAGTATTTTAGAAACTACATTCAATTTGCTATAGATTCTATTCTTACATATTTTCAAAATAATAGATAATTATTCAAATTTTTAGATCAAGTTAACTGATTTTTAATTTTTTGCCTTAAGGGCCTATTTTTCCATGATGATCCACACATACCTTAAAAAAATTTTTTTGGTGAAAATTTGAAATTTCAATCAGAGTACTTAAATTTTAGGAAAAAATAAGAAGTAGGTGTTTGTCACGACCACCTATACAATAAAATGATAATATTTTTATAATATTTTAGATATAAGTAAGGGACTCATGTCTTGATGTGATGCATATGTTTTTGTAATTTTTGAGTAAATAATTAATCATGAATTTATTAAAAATTTTAAAAATATAAAAAACTTGTATAATAGACCACCTTAACTTGGTCAAAACTTCAAATTCAAATTTTCTTTTAATCCTATAGTATCTGCGAGCATAGAATGTAATACATGTTTTGGATTCAAAAATGTGATACGTTTAAGAAGCTATAGATGTTTTCAATCAACCTACCAATCAGACTTTATTAAGTAATTCAAATAAGAAAATGATAATGTGTATTTATTAAATTCAATGTAAAGAATAATTTATATTGGTGGAAATCGAGAATCTCCTTTAAAAACCCTTTTTGTTTCATCATCAATTTTGGGTAAAAAAAAAGTCATCAGCCACATACCCTACACATACCCATCATATCACCACTTTTTGGCCCATCATCATCCTACACATACCCATATTTTGGTATTCTTAAATTCAAATATGAATGCATGTACACTAACTTTTTCTGTAACTAAATCACGACGCTTTCCAATTTTTCCATCTTTTAGAGAATAGTTAACATTCTTAAATCTTTTAAAATTAATTAATTATTTTCCAAAATCATTATCAACACTTTCATGCATGCAAACTCTGAAGAATGAAAGATTTCAACAACTAGTGCATTGTCTAGAAATACAAGAACTTGAATAAAATAAATTTTCATTAGATCTTTCACAAAATAAACTTAATATAAACTCCCTTATTGTTTCAGGTGGCATATTAATACCACATTCCTGCATAATCATGTTACTATACAAATTACAACGTATATATCGAAAAACATCATAAAAATAACAAAATTGGCCATGTGTTTTACAACAATAAGATATTTATTCCTTATTAATTTTTTCATACCATGGTTTACATTTTTCAAAAGACCTTTGAATTATTTTAATATTACTAGGCAACACTAAATCACCACAATTTTTTTATAAAATTTAGTTTGTGTTGTATCTAATAGGTGTTTTGGATGAGGATCATGAACTTTGGACCCCACCCTTAATATTAAAACATCTCTAGAGTTAGATGATACCCTAGTATTATCATGCCAATATTTTTCAATCAAATATTTAATTTCAACATTCAATTTCATATTAGACCTCGAGAGTCAACCGCTGAAACTCCAACATTGGTTGATAGGATCATTTTCTATACTTTCTCTTCATTTTTCTGCTCTTAGCAATTATTTAGGATGTATTTTTAAAACTTCACTAATATTGCTTACCATTCTTTTATTCAAAGTTGATTTATTAACTATAGCAACTGTTATAGCTCTTCTTGCTGCATTCTTATCTTTAGATCTACTATTTTTTCCAATAGACTAAATGACACTAGCAATAGTAGACATAGCATGTTCTACTGATTGATCTTTTCTTCTTTGTTTAACAAAAATGCCTAACTTTTTCATTATTTTTCTCATTTTTTGCATTCTCATTAATTGCATCATTAGTTGACATTGAACTAAAAAATTTTATGATAAAAAATTGATTGTATAATCTATTAGCATGTGTTCTTATTTGTCTCCAAGAAATTTTACCAAGAAGATTATCCAAAACATCACTTTCAATTTTTTTTAAAAAATATTCAAAACTATATTCATTTTCATTTTCATTTTCATTTTCATTCTCATCTTTATTTTCATTTTCATTTTCATCTTCATCTTTATCTTCATTTTCATTTTCATTTTCATTTTCATTTTCAATAACAAAACGATTTTCATTTTCATTTTCATTAAGAGAATTTTGATTTTCATTTTCAACAACAAAACAGTTTTCATTTTCATTTTTCATTTTCATTAGGAGGATTTTCATTTTCATTTCAAAAAAAAAATGGTTTTCATTTTTATTTTCAATAAAAGTATTTTCATTTTCATTTTCAACAACAATTTGACTCAAATCTTTAACTCTACAAATATTATCAATGTCAGCATTGTGATATCTAGCCTCTTCTAAATCTCTAATAAACACCATTTCCATGAGGCTCAAAGGTGAATTTGAAGACGTACCTGGACTTTTTCCTATTGAAACATTCTCCAAAGCATTGGAAGGGATATTTGAAGACATACTAGGAGTAGTTTGTATATTTGTATTAGTTACCACATTCACCTCTTGCAAGTTTGCATCTTCTACATCCATGGTCTCCTCAATGTTTTTATCTTCAATAGTTGTGGAATTGGATGCTTCACCATCATTCATTGATTGAATTCTCATTCTTCTTTCTCTTTGTCTTTGTTTCTCCTTCTCTCTCTTTTCTTGAATTTCTTTAGGGCTCAATACCTTCCTATCTTTCCTCTTATTCGGACATTGTGATCCCATGATTAAATTTTTTTGAACTATACACAAATGAATGTCAAAAACTTGAGTCTTCCTTGTTTGTTCCTCCTTCAAAAAAGTAGAAATTATTCACAAAATTCCTCTTCCTCCTTTGAACAAGTAGCAATTGAACAAATTTCCTCTTCCTCTTTCAAACAACTAGCAATTGAACAAAAATCCTCTTCCACATTCAAACAAGTAGCAATTAAAAAAAATTCCTCTTCCTCCTCCAAACAAGTAGCTCAATCAAAAAAAAAAATTCATCTTCCTTTTAAGAAAATTATAGGAATTCAACAAAATTTCTCTTCCTCCTTCAAACAAATAGCAAATAAATAAAATTCCTAGATTCCTCCTTTGAAAACAAATAGAAAATGCACAAAATTTCTCTTCGTCTTTCAAACAAGTAGCTCAATTAAAGAAAAAATTTCATCCTTCTTTGAAAGAAAATAGGAATTCAAAAAAAAATCTCTTCCTCCTTCAAATAAATAGCAAACAAATAAAATTCATCTTCCTCCTTTGAAAACAAATAGCAATTTAACAAAATTTCTCTTCCTCCTTCAAACAAGTAGCAATTCAATAAAATTCTTTTTTCATAGCATCCCAATGATGCCTCCTTTCCAAATTAAAAAAAATCCCCAACTTGAAGAGCTTCAACAAGACAAAAGGTGATAGAAAATAGGGAATATGTCACAGTCGGCCGTACAAAATGATTCTCAGACCCAACATGCCCCTTTTTGACAGTATAAAAAAAATAACGGTAAAACATAATTTGAGATCCCATTTAAGAAAAAAGATCCTGATTTATACAAATCAAGATCTTGTTTAGTAAACGAGATCCCGAGTTAAACAAATCGGGATCTCGTTTTATTTTCCAACGGCTCTGCTAATAATTTTTCAACGAGTGAATTATAAACAAGATCCCGTTTTTTAAAATTTGAAATGTAGGCCGATTTTTTGCTTTGTTGACAGGTTCAAGAAAAGGTTTTGGGATCTGAACCTAAGCCTTGGACCTGGTTTGACCTGCAAGTTGAAGGTCCTAGCAATGTCACAAAAAATACTGACTTTGGGCATATGTCTAAAGGATTATTTTTGCAGAGTTTTTTGACAAAATTAAAACCCATTATAGATTAGACAATGTAGATTCCAAATATGTAATTTTTTTTACAATTGGATTAATTTTTTTATTTTTCATTTAATTTCTTATTAAGCAGGTCCATAAACTTGAATCATCAGGGTTCTTAATATTTTAATAACTTTTTATCAACATAACATTTTCACAAACGAATTACACGAAAGCATACTTCAGACAATTCTTTTCAATTTAAAAAAAAATCAAAAAATGATAAGTTAAGGTCATCTTATGTGTGACGTACACGATGATTCTTTAAAACACCAGATATGGCCAATAAAAAATTAACAAAAAATATTCAATAAAAAATTACAAAAAAATATGGAAAACGTGCTTCAGTGGGTTACAAATCTTTTCCCAAAAGGATTTGGAAAAATATGATTATTTAGATCAAAATATGGATGATGTACACGTGCATGGTATGGTAAAAAAATGACTTTTAAACAGTGGTTTTTAGAAATACCTATTGAAAATCAATTTGTATCATCTAGGTATTGAAATAAATTACATATTTGGAAACTAGACTCTGAGTACTACATTTTATGATCAGTGACTTTTTTCAAGATTCCATCTCTAAGTGCTTCAAATTTTAAGGTCAAATGTTTCGAATTCTAAAAATCAGGGAAAACACTTCCACTAAATGGCCAAAAAGTGGACTCAACTTCTTGCCAGCACCCTTTAATGGATTCTTTGTCTTTGTTTACAATGAATGATCCTATTGAGACTGATGCTTAGTGGGTTAAATATGCCTCGGATTCATATGGATTGGGTGTAGTTAACCTTCACTATATCATTGGTCACATTTTGATGCTAGGAGGGAAAACTTTAATGTTTTGTGTTTTTTGGAGAAATTTTGGGTTTAATCTCTTAAATGCATGATTTTCCTTAATTTTTAATGAATTCTATATGACTAATCTTGCATAAAGGTTGTTGGGTTTTGAAGATCTCATGTTTAGCTTTCCAAAACATTTACGATTCCAAAATTGATCAAGATTTTAAGGAAGTCATTATCTCAAGTTGTCCATCATTAATTTTGCTATTTTTTTAAAAAATTGCGTTTAATATCTAAATTGCATGATTTTCCTTAAATTTTAATGAATTCTATATGACTAATCTTCCAGAAAGGTTGATGGGCTTTGAACATCTAATGTTTAGCTTTCCAAAACATTTTACGATTTCAAAATTGATCAAGATTTGAGAAAGTTGTCATTATGTCAAGTTGTTATTATCTAATTTTTTATAAATGTTTATCAAACACTTGAAAGGATAAAATGAATTAGCTTTCAAAGTTGGATAAAATTGAACCAAACAAACTCACATTTACTTTAATTTTTGACATGTGCTTTAAATTTTTTATTTCATCCGATTTCTAACATGTCTCTAACTTCTTGTTTTGGTTTTTAAACTAACGAGGTTTTGCAGGTTTGGACAATACAACTTGAAGAAAAGAAGCATACTATTATAATTTGAACTATAATTGTAACAAGTGTTTTGACACTTTTGGGGCAATTATAACCCATTTGTAATGATTTTTTATTTCATGCCTTAGGACCACACTAGCTTTCAATTGGGTTTTAAAATAAACACTCAAATCGGTTAAAATTGAAACCTCACATCATTCTACTTTGGGTTTAAAATTGAACAATACAACTTTAACACTTTGTTGGTTGCTTAAAACGAACTTACCTTTGCTTTGAGGATTAAAATTAACAAGTGATTGCTATGTTTTGTGATTTACATTTTTTTCATTGAATGCATATGCAATTCTCTCGCGCCACTCAGTGATATTGAGAATCAAAAGCATTTCCTTGGAATTTTGTATAATCGCCCCAATATTTTGATTTGGATTAAAATGAACCCCATGCTAGTGTGAGGAAAAGGCATTTTGAATTCTCGAGCTCCTTGTATCATCCAACTTGGGAGATCGAACAACAAACACACTTCCTTGCTTTTGTTTATCTTTAGAGAGCCTGCCTCCCTACTTCGAAAGGAGGGAGCGAACCAAGCAAAAACAAGCTAAAGCCAAGCTCTTTCAAATTTCTATATAAAAATGTGTTTGTGACGAAAGTCATAAATAATAGGTGCAAATGTGTCATATTGATAAGTGCCACCCTTAGTGTCTACGTGACATATCAATATCCTTTCTCAAGAAAGGACTAGAAGGCCTCTTGGTTGAAATAATCATGAGATAATCTTTCCATGTGTATGGCCACCTTGAACAAAAGCCCTTATTATGAACCAATTTCTTAGAATCCGAAAACCTTTATGCTTGCTAGTGCAGGAACGGTTGTTCCAAAGCTGCCCCACATTTTACTATTCATTATTGAAACTGAAAAATCCTTAGGATCTTTAGATCTTCAGGATTTGAGATTTGGTGGTCCCAAGAAGTGTGTGTTGTGGAGGGGAGCTAGTGTCACCAAATCTCTGGTTGTTCACATTCTTGTAGTGTTTGGAGAAATCCAAGTGGGGATTCAACAAGTAGTATCTTCTGAACCTAAGGTGGTAAATGCTTGTGAGTTAGTTTAATAATTTGCTTGGTTCCAAAACATTGCAAACAGACATTAACAAGTCTTTCAAAAATTTCAAACCCTTTGGTCTAAATATGGTTACCCTTTGACAAAACATTGATATTAATGCTTGTCGTAAGGATTTATTCATAGAGACTTCTAAATATTTTGGTTTACATGTCAATCCATATTTTCCAAATTTAACCTAGGTAACTATTCCCTTGACTTCATCGTTTTCACGAAATGGTTTGTGGAATTGATGATGTTTTTGACATAAACATTTAGTTTTAGCTTAATCAAGACAAGTGTTTGTGGTAAAAAAAAACTCACTTAAGCAAGATAAATTGACAAATTGAACCCCACATGACCATTTGGCATCCAATCGCTCTGGTAGAACAACCAAACCTTACGCTCGCTATCATACAAGGAAAAATTGTAAAAAATTGAGTCTAAATTCTATTGTCAAAATTATTAGGTCCTATTTCAAAAATTATTTGACTTCTCTTTTACCAAAATCATTGATTCCTTAGGGTTTCCTCACTTTAGAGGTATAGCATGTTTCTCACTACCTTGGTCTTGGAAAACAAAGGTTCATTCTAGGTAAAAATTTGGTCGAACATTTTATCCATCCTTCATCATATTTCATCCTTCACTTCACCAAACTTTGCAAACTTTTGAATACACCAAGACTTTGAACTTATAAATCTATCAACCCAAACCCTAATTAAGCTATTTTGTATGTGAAATCAATCCTTTTCCATGCACTTAGTTAAGTTAGTTATCATATTTGAACTAGTTTATCTTGAAGGTCATGAGTCTACCCTAAATATTCTCAAGCTCATAAACATCCTTTATCCAAACATCAAAATATCAAACTTAAGTCAAAAGTGTTGTCCTAAAATGTTTGCAAAAAATCACTCCCCATATCATTCATCTTTTCATATCCCACTACCATCATTTCTCCAAAAATAATTAGAGTGTCCCTTCTACCTAGATTTGAGTCAACTAGAGAGTTTAAACATTACAAATCTCAACACAACTCTCTCATAGGTGACCCACAATTTTTTTGGAATAGTGTGCTTCAATCTCATAGGCTGAAATCTCTGAAAGAGAAAAGTCGGTGTGACATCCTTGTTGTCTGGCCGACTAGCAGTTGTGCAACCTTGTGGAATGCTTAAGTCTCTGAGACCTCATTGCTATCTCACCTACTAGAGTTATTGCTATGAAATTTCTTGTCGTTGTGATCTCTCTCTGCCCGGTAAGAACTCTCGCTGACTATGGTTCATAATGTTTGTCGGGGAGACTTGTGGCGATAGTAGTTATCGGGGAAAGATATGAATGTTCGGTATGAAGTCTTACTGACAAGAGATGTCTCACCAAATGGGTATACACGTGAAGTCATCAGTATAACATGTGACTTTGGTAAGAACTCTTGGCAACAAATGGTATGTCTCACCGACAGTGTTACACTCAAAGTCATCAGAGTAACATGATGGATTTGGTGAGAACTCTTGGTGATGGAGGTTTGTCTTGCTGATGGTGTAGTCTATTGTTGGTATGATCTCTTGGCGATAGTGATAGTCTCACCGATGGGAATGCTGATGTCTATGTGACTTTTGAACATTGGTATGATCTCTCACCGATAGTGATAGTCTTGCCGAATAGCGCTACATGTGGTGCTTATCGATATGACGTCTCTGCAATATGGCTTGTCTCATCGACTGCTTTGCTCGATGGATATCAGTATGAATTAAAGATCTATGAGACTCTTGGTGATAGGAAAACTCTTGCTAATAGAGCTTCCCAATATGGGTTTGTGTTCGGTGTAACCTCTTGCCGAAGGTGATGTCTCTTAGCGATAACAACAATTAGGTCTTGTGGCATCAGGGAGACAAGGTTAGTGTCTCACCATCATGCAGATACTGTTTGAATGTTTTCATCAATTAGAAGACTGTTCTACGTTGTGTGTCTTCAACCAATCAGAGGAGCATAATGGGAACCGCTAGTAGTTGGGCTATTGTGGCCATTTCTATGAGGAAGTTCAACAGACTAGGGTCAACATGGATATACTCAGGAATTGGAGATGATGTTCGGTTGGATGATCAATGGGATGAACAATCGAGTGAACAGTTGAATAGTTTGAAGTGTGGTCAGTGTGAATTCAATTCTGAGAGCATTGTAACTTGAATGTTATTTATAAGGTTGATCATTATGTATGTTGCTATAAATTAACATCAAAAAGATAAGTCTAATCTTTGTATGTAATTTCCATTACTGTAATACAAAGGGGATTTTCTTGGTGTGGTGGGTTTTTCTCCCGTAAGGGTTTTCCCACATAAATCTAGTGTTCATCTGTGTATGTTATTTTCTCTGTTTCTATTATTTCTTTCAATTGTATCTTAATTGGACTGTAATTGAAAATTTAAAGTGACCTCTACACTCTTCCTTGAGGTTTTGATGTTAGGAGAGTTAGTTATGCACCTTAGCTTTCCTTACAAGTGGTATCAGAGCCTGGCCAGTTGTGTTATCCTTGTGGGTACGTTGGGTTTTTTGTGTCAATTCTATTTAGTGAGACTCTTGTGGAATTTTTGGTAATTTGAATTATAGGTTAAGATGGCAAGCACATTAGGAAAGATTGAAATTGAGAAATTCAATGGCCGCAATTTTGAGTTGTGGAAACTTAAAATGGAAGATCTACTGGTTGATCATGATCTTTGGATTGTTGTGTCTGGAATGAAGCCTACAGGCATTAGGCAAGAGGATTGGGACCTTACAGATAGAAAATATAAGGGGCTGATAAGGCTATGTTTAGCAGACTCTATTCTTCTAAATGTTCATGAAGAAAAGACTACATCTTCCTTGTGGAGAAGACTGGTAGCTATTTATCAGGGCAAGTACTTGGTGAATAAATTATTCTTGAGGAAGAAGCTATACTCTTTGAGAATGCAGGAGGGAGGGTTCATTGCTGATCATTTGAATGCTTTCAACATGCTGATTACACAATTAACATCTGTGGGTGTGAAGATTGATGAAGAAGATCACTGTATGCTGTTATTATGTTCTTTGCCAAATTCTTGGGATCACTTAGTGATGGCTATTGGGAGTACGACATCCACTTTTAAGATGGAAGATGTTGTTGCTTATTTTTTATCAGAAGAGATGAGAAGGAAATCTTCTGATATGGAAAATGAGGCTCTTGTTGTTAGAGGTAGATCGAAAGAAAAAGGAAAGAAGTAAAAGAAGTCCAAATCCAAATTAGAGGGGAGATCAAAGTCTCCTAGCAAGAAGTCTAAGGTGAAGTGCTGGAATTGTGGGAAACTTGGTCATGTCCGAAAGGATTGTAAAGAGGAGAAAAAGAAGAAGAAGAAGAATTCTTTCGATAATGATTCTTCTCAAAGTGATGCAGATGCCTACATTGAAGCCTTGGCTACACAGGCATCAAATGATGTTTAGCTAATTGATTTTGGAGATTCTTTCCACATGACATCTCATAGAGACTGGTTCACGAAGTATGAAAAATACGATGATGGAAAGGTTTTTTTTTTCAAGTGATTCATTTTTGGAAATAGTTGGCTATGGAAGATTCATAATTCAATTCCCTGATGGAAGAGTGAAGGGAATCAATGATGTAATGCATATACTAGGTCTGGATCGAAATCTACTTTCTGTTAGTATGTTGAATGATATTGGAGTGCAAGTCACGTTCTCTGAAAATGGTTGCAAGATGACTAGAGGTTCTATGGTGCTAGCAAGAGGTGCTCATATTGTACCTTGTATAAGCTTGATGCACATGCTGTGCAATGCAATAGTATCTTTTCCAAGTCACAGAAAGCTACTCATGGGGGAAAAGAGGAAAAAGTTCCTGATAGTGTAAACTCTATGGAAGTTAAACTTCCAGCAGAAAAGATTATGCTCTGGCATCATAGGCTAGGTCACATTGGAGGGAAAGGTTTAAAAACCTTGAAGAATAAAAACTTGGTTGAGGGGCTTGAAGATTGTAACCTCGAATTCAAGTTTTGTGAACATTGTATATATGGTAAACAACACCATGCTTCATTTTACTCGAGTCCTCACAAGTCTTCTTGTTTACTTGATTACATTCATTCTGATGTTTTTGATCTTGTGAATGTTCCTTCTTTGTCTAAGTCAAGGTACTATGTATCGTTCATTGATGATTATTCAAGAAGAGAATTTGTTTATTTTTTGAAAAGAAAATCTGAAGTGTTTAGTCGGTTTAAGGAATTTAAGAACCTTGTAGAAAATCAGACTAGAAGAAAAATAAAATGTTTAAGGACTGATAATGGTGGTGAATTTTGTTTTGATGAATTCGAGAGGTACTATACAGATCATGGAATTAAAATAAATAAAACTACACCTTATACTTTGTAGCAAAATGGAGTTGCAGAAAGGTTCAACAGGACAGTGATGGAAAGAGCGTGAATTATGCTAAGCGGTGTTGGCTTGGAGGAGAAGTTTTGGGATGAGGCAGTTGCTACAACATGTTACATGATAAACCGTTCTCTGAATTTAGCTCTTGTTGAGAAAAATCCTTTGGAGGCATGGTCTCGTAAGAATCCCTCTCTAAGAAACATTCATGTTTTTAGCTGTGAGGCATATGCACATGTGTCATATGAGAAAATATCTAAATTGGAAAACAAGGTTGTCAAATGTATTTTTATTGGTTATAGTGTTGGCATAAAAGGATACAAGCTTTAGAATCTTGATACGAAGAAGGTTCTATACAATAGAAGTGCTATCTTTCATGAGCTAAAGCCTTCTACCTTGGATCTGCAGTTAGAGGAAAAATTAGAAAACAAAAAGGATGTAGTTGAAGTTCCTCTGACACAAGATAAAGAGGAATTGAAAATTCAAAATGTACCTAAAACTAAGGAGAGCTCAAGCAGTTCTGAGAGTTTTGAAGAAGAAGAACAACCTCAACCTCAACAAGTGAGGAGGTGAACTCATGAAAGAAAGCAACCTGATAGGTATGGGTTTTCTTTGATATATTCTACTTGTGTCTATGCTTTAATTTCTAGCACTAATGAGCCTAGGGCTATGAAAGAGGCATTTAGAATGTTTGATTCAAATTCTTGGTTAGAAGCCATGAATGAAGAAATGACATCATCAGAAAAGAATGATACTTGGAGTTTTGTGCCTTTGCCTGAAGGTAGAAAAGTTGTGGGCTGAAAATGGGTATTTAAAAAGAAAATAGGTCTGGATGGCAGTGTGGAAAAATATAAGGGGAGGTTGGTTGCAAAGGGTTATTCCCAGGTTGAGGGAATTGATTATGGAGAAATTTTTTCTCCTGTAGCTAAGCTGACATCTATTAGATTCCTTTTGTCACTTGCAGTAGCGTATGACTTAGAGGTTGAATAGATGGATGTGAAGACAACATTTCTTCATGGTGATCTTGAAGAAGAAATTTATATGTCCCAGCCCGAGCACTTTGTGGAGAAAGGTAAAGAAAAACTGGTTTGCAAGTTGAAAAAATCTCTGTATGGATTAAAGCAGTCTCCTAGAATGTGGTACCAGAAGTTTGACACTTTTGTTTTGTCATTGGGATTTGTAAGATCAAAATCTTATCATTGTGTGTATTACAAAGCTGAAAGGGATCGAGTTCTTATTATTTCTCTCTATGTTGATGATATGTTGTTCATAGGCAATAGTAAGTTAATGATTTCTAATCTTAAGTCTCAGTTGTCTGCAAAGTTTGAAATGAAAGATCTTGGTGCAAAAAGGTATATTCTAGGAATGGAAATAACCAGGGAAAAGAAGGGTAGAAAACTTTGTCTTAGTCAGAGTAAGTATATTAAGACTGTTCTAGAGATATTTTGTATGACTGATTGCAAGCAGCTAGTTTTTCTAGTTTTGCAGGGAACAAAGCTATCTATTGAAGACTGTCCAAAATATCCTACTGAGATGGAGGACATGACTAGTGTGCCCTATGCTAGTGCAATTGGTAGTCTTATATATGCAATGGTTTGTACAAGGCCAGACATTGCCCAAGCAGTGGGAGTACTTAGTCAGTTTGTGGCTAATCTTGGAAGGTCACATTGGGATGCTATGAAAAGAGTATTCAGATATCTAAAGGGCACTTCATAATATGCATTGTGTTACCATGGCTATTTGGTTCAATCATAGAGGACTCTCAACATTCGAGGCTATGTGGATTTTGATTGGGCAGGGGACATTGACAGTAGAAGATCCACCAGTGGATATATCTTCATGATGAATGGTGGTGCAGTGAGTTGGAAGAGTAAGCGGAAAGCTGTAGTTGCTTTGTCCGCTACAGAGGCATAATACATGGAACCAACACACACCTATAAATAAGCAATCTGGTTAAGACGTTTATGTTCTAACATTGGTTTTGATGTAGGGAAAATAACAATTTACTGTGATAGTCAGAGTGCTATTTGTTTGGAAAAAAATCCTACTTTCCATGCCAGGATGAAACATATAGTTGTACAGTATCATTTTGTACGAGATATGGTGGAGGATGGAAAGGTCTCTTTAGAAAAAGTGTATACTCTATAGAATGTTGTAGATGCATTGACGAAGCCAGTGAGCACAAACAAGTTTAGGTGGTGTGCCAGTTCGATGGGCCTTAGTGCCCATGAATTTTAGTAGTTTTGTCATGCTCTGGAGGTGCCTATGTGATCTTCGTTAAGTGGGAGATTGTTGGAATAGTGTACCTCAATCTCATAGGCTGAAACCTCTAAAAGAGAAAAGTTGGTGTGACATACTTATTGTCTGGCTGACTAGCAGTTGTGCAACCTTGTGGAATGCTCAGGTTGCTGAGACCTCATTGCTATCTTACCGACTAGAGTTGTCGCTATGAAATTTCTTGTCGTTGTGATCTCTCTCTGCCTGGTAAGAACTTTCGTCGACTGTGGTTCATAGTGGTTGTCGAGGAAAGATATGAACATTTGGTATGATGTCTTACCGGCAAGAGATGTCTCGCCGAATGGGTATACACATGAAGTCATCTGTGTAACATGTGACTTCGGTAAGAACTCTTGGCAACAAATGGTATGTATTGCCGACAGTGTTACACTCAGAGTCATCGGAGTAACATGAAGGCTTTGGTGAGAACTCTTAGCAATGGAGGTTTTTCTTGCCAATGGTGTAGTCTGTTGTCAGTATGATCTCTTGGCGATAGTGATAGTATCATCGATGGGAATGTTGATGTCTATGTGAATTTTGAACATTTGTATGATCTCTCACTGATAGCGATAGTCTTGTCGAATAGCGCTACATGTGGTGCTTATTGGTATGACATCTTAGCGATATGGCTTGTCTCGCTGACTGCTTTGCTCGATGGATATTGATATGACTTAAAAATCTATGAGACTCTTGGTGATAGGAAAACTCTTGCTGATAGAGCTTTACAATATGGATTTACCTTCGGTGTAACCTCTTGCCAAAGGTGATGTCTCTTGGTGATAACGACAATCAGGTCTTGTGGCATCGAGGAGACATGGTTAGTGTCTCACCGACATACGAATATTGTTTGAATGTTTTGACCAATTGGAAGACTGCTCTACGTGGTGTGTCTTCGACCAATCAGAGGAGCAGAATGGGAACCGCTAGCAGTTGGATTGTTGTAGTCATTTCTATGAGGAAGTTCAACAGACCAGGGTCGAGATGGATATACTTAGGAATTGGAGATGATATTCAGTTGGACGATCAGTGGGATGAACAATCAGGTGAACAGTTGAATAGTTCGAAGGGTGGTCAGTGTGAATTCATTTCTGAGAGCATTGTAACTTGAATGTTCTATACAAGGTTGATCATTGTGTATGCTACTGTAAATTGACATCAGAAAGATAAGTTTTATCTCTGTATGTAATTTCCATTACTGTAATACAAAGGGGATTTTCTTGGTGTGGTTGGTTTTTCTCCCGTAAGGGTTTTCCCACGTAAATCTAGTGTTCATCTATGTATGTTATTTTCTTTGTTTTTGTTATTTCTTTCAAGTGTATCTTAATTGGACTGTAATTGAAAATTTAAAGTCACCTCTACATTCTTCCCTGAGGTTTTGATGTTAGGAGAGTTAGTTCCACACCTTAGCTTTCCTTACAAATTTATGGTAAAAACAAGATCACAACACAAGAGAATCATGGAGAAAACCAAAGGACCTCATCTACCACCAGTGATCCCAATCCTCAAGAATTTGATCCAAGAGGTCATGTTACCCCATCACAACAACCCTTGTCTCCATCAAGACCATATGAGATAGAAGATGTCACAAACAACCCGTTTGGACTTACTAAGGAAGAAATCATGGAGTACAAACAAGAACATCAAGCCTTAGAAAACATAGCTCCAATTTCCACATCTTTTTTTGTGCAACCCTTGAAACAAGGCTTAACACAATCTATGATTCAACCAACTCCATCCCTTGTGCCAAGTCAACCCTTAACATCTAGTCTTGCAACTAGGCTAGGAGCCAACCTTGGTCTCACTTCATGTCTAGCAACAAACATAACTATGGGTATTCACAACATGACCATTCCATTAAACACCAACCTTTCCCAAAACAAAAGCTGGACACCAACATCTAGAAAAACACTTACATTCCATGACGCCACAACAACCTCAACATTTTGAGTACAACCATTTTTATCCATCACCACAAATACCCCAAGTGTGCCTAACATTATGCAAGGTAAAGTGGACCAAGTGCCTCAAGTAGGAAAACAAGGGCAAGTTAACACCCTCACGCAAGGGTAACCCTTAGCAAGTGTTTCCAACAACCCCATTGACACATCAAAACAAGTGGTTACCCAAGCTACTCAAGGAAATCCACCATCCATGTCAAACCCATCCATCATCAACCCACATCAAAACAACCCCTTGATCACAAATCCTGTCAACCAAGGTAATACCTTGGCTACATCTCAAACAAAAGGGAATCTCCAATACATCGGTCAAGGGAAAACTTTTAATTAGTGGACTCAAGGTCCTAATGTGCCCTTAACATCGCAGTACTTAACAACACCATCATCATCTTTTCCATTTGTCCCCCTAGTCATGCAAAGTCAAATGGGGCCTCAAAATTGCATTCATCCGTCACAATATACTATCTTTTAAGGAATGTTAAACCAAGGGAATTTGCAACTCACACAAAAAATCAACACCCAAAACCCATCATAGATTTCCCAACAACCAACTCATCCTACATTGGAAGCACATGCCCTAGCTTTACAACAAGCACAACAGGCTTATCAACAAGCAGTCCAACAACACCATCAACAAGCAACCTTAGCATCACAAAAAAGATAGCAACAACAACAACAATCAAATTTAGTATCTTAACAATAGCAACAAACCCAACAATAAGAAGAAACCTTAGTATCACAATAATAAAAATAAGCCCAATAAGTAGCCTTAGCAACACAACAACAACAAGCCCAATATCAAGCCCTAGTGTCCCAACAACAACAACAAGCACACCAAAGAGTTGTGGTAGCACAACAAGCCACTGTAGTAGCCTAAAAACAACAAAAATCCCAACAAAAAGCTCAACAGTATGCCCAACAACAATAATTTCCTGCACAACAACAATAACAAGGTTTGTACTATAACCCTCAACTAAACATATCCAAAATAAACACGTTAGGAACATATACACCTCCACCATCATCACCTTATCCTACACCAACATACACACCATACAACACCCCATCATATCAAAATCCCATGTACAATCCATCCTCCATCCCACAATATGCAACATGTGTTCCTCCACCAAACCCACAAGATGATATGGAATCACAACTCAAGGCATTAACAAAAGAAATGTAGGATCTCTGAATGGGAAAGATGAAGAAGCCCCATACACAACAAAACCTATTTCCTTATCCATTCAATCAAAACATAGCAATGGTACCTTTTCCCCCCAAATTTGATAAATACAAAGTGAGAGGAAGTCCTATGGACCATATCAAAGAGTTTAATGTCATGTGTATGGAGGTCACCTATAATGATTCCTACTTAATGTGCCTCTTCCCATGAAGTTTAATAGGTCCTACCATGGATTGGTTCTCACAATCACCCCCAGTCATCAAAATTTTCCAAGAAATTATTGATAGATTCATTGATCACTTCTCTTTCAACCTTGACATGGATGTGAGCTTAGAAGAGTTACACAGTGAAGCAGAACAAAGGAGAATCATTCGCTAACTTCCTACAAAGGTGGAGGAAAAAAGCTAGCAACAGCAAGTGGACTATTCTCGATGAGCAACAATTGGGGATCATCATAGCAAATATCAATCCATATCTATCCTTCCACTTAAAAATTCAATGCATTACCTCTTAAAATGAGCTTTTCCCTAGAGCCCTTAACATTGAGAGAGCCCTAATCTCATAGGGAAACACACAAGTGTATAAAGACAACCACCCATCCACTAGTTCTAATGACAAATCCTACTTTTGGGACAAGAACAAGAATGCTACTAGTGATGGTGTTGTTGATGCAAAGGTGGTATTAACTGCTCCTAGGAAAGAAAACACCCAAACCATGAATACACAACAACCATACACGTCACCATCGAACAAACAAACAAAAATCAACGCTGCAAACACTCAACATGGACCACAAAGAAAAAATAGTGCTCCCAAGTGACAATTCACTACCTTAGGGGAACCTATGGAGGATGTGATGAAGTAGTTGATACAATCTAACCTTGTCACACTCCTAGATTTCTCAAACTATTAAGAGCCACAAGTCAAACCTCATAGCTATAGAGAACATTTTTATGAATTTCACCAATACAAAGGTCATAACACACAATTTTTTTTTAGGATCAAGCATCTAATAGAAGACCTTATTGAACAAGGAGACATTGATGTCGATAAAACATATAGGAATGAAAATCTAAAAATTTACACAAACCCTATGCCTGATCATACAATAGAAAGAGATCCAGGAAAGGAATCAACCTCATAAAACGTAAACAATACTCATGATACCATGGTGGGACACATTTATTTATCACAACATGAGGAATTAGACATGCATCAAGATACTATTTTAAAACAAATTCCAAACCCATCAATAATGTTTAGTAGTTATTTTATACTGTAATGAAATCAAGTGGATATAAGATTGTGATATCTCTCCCGCATATGACTCAATGATTGGGAATGTTGAAGAAGTCCCAAATGAGCCAAAAAAATCCTTTATTGCATCCATACCTACCGGTTGTTGTGAAGAGTCTTTTACTGATGATCTATCATCCACCCAATGATCATGTTAAGAGGAGGCTCTTGAGAATAACGAAAGTTACTCTGAATCGAGTGATGATCAAGAACCCCTATGCCCAAAATTTCATCAAGAGCTGAGAGACATATTCCAAACCATTTAAAACTCCAAATATGTCCCCAATATCACCCCTAAGATGTTTCTTTGTAACAAATATATAGAAGTTCTTCATCCAGGACAAGAGTCTCCCACTCTTGGTATTCCTACACAAGAGCAAGCAATGGTCGAGATTCTTGATTCTTACAGTATGTGCATCATCAAACTCTTTTGATCCTTATGATGAAAATAATGTCAATGCTAAAACTAGTTGTATCATGAGTTGGCATTCACCCATCATCTCATACACAAACTAGGACCAACATAAAAAGAAGAAATCCTATCTAAAGAAAAGATCATCAAAGAAAATAAAGTAGTAAAGCAAAAAGGACACGTCAAATACAAATGGATATCTAAACAAAATAAAGAAAATCATCCCTCCAAAACTCCACTATTCAAAAAAACTATTAGGAAAAATCAAAAAGGGAAGTGTATCCATCAAAAGAGTCCTCAAACACAAAAGAAGGCTTCCCAATCAAGGAACAAAGTATATTCCTTCCCATGTTTTGAGAGTCAAATGTTCCAAACCATCAACCAATACATCTCATATTCCTTCATGTGTATCACCATCCACTCCATTTATGATATCCAATTCTCACATTGACCATGTGTTGGCAGCTACCCTTCATCATAAGGATTTTGAAGGCACTTTATCGTGATGTGCACACATAGACAAGGTTAATTCCAATACCAGCAAGACAAATCACAGTTCTTCAAAGTTGCATTCAAGTGCTCACATCTTAGAAAAGAAACTTCTTCAAGTAGGGTATCATTGGCATGTTATGATAGTGGTCTCTACATCATTACCACTAGGTGGTTCAACATGAGGGTAAAACTTCCAAAAAATCAAAAAAATTAAAAATCAAGAAAATAGTAAAAATACAAAATTATCCTATAGTGAAAACCACTATGGTGGCATTTTGGGCAATTACTATGATGAAAACCTGAAAAACATGCGTCATGAGTAGAATCGAGAATCTATATGATCCTTCTCAAACAAAAGCATCTCATCCTTTTCATCATAAATCTAATGTTCCCTCCATCCATCCAATCAGATTTATCCAAATATTTTCATTTATCCTGATCTTGATAAAGATTCAAAGTATACTTCAACTCTACTCATGGAATTTTTTTTGATAGGCTCTTTACCATTTTATCTCGTGAAGTCCCATAACCCATATCTAGCATGATAATACTTTGTTAAGCTCTTTGCATATACATTTCCTATCTTGGTTTGTCCATTGATCTATGAAACATTTCTAGACACTGGAGGAAAGTTATTGGACTATTGTTTTTAAATAACTCTTGATCCATGTCTTATATCTCACAATGTGACATCGACATCATGACCTAGGTATCATTTACTTCAAAATATCTCAAAACTCCCAAAAAAAATCATAAAACCTCATCAAAATCTAAAAACATTAAAATCCTGTACAACTAAAATCCAAAAACATTCAGAAAATTGTAAAGTCAAAAATCCAAAACATCCAAAACACATCAAAATCCCTAAAAAATTTAAAACATCAAAAATCTAAAAATGGTACCCTTGTCAAACTATGTTGTATTTGAGCTTGAACATAGGCAAGGCCATCATTGATGTTCCCACAAGACACCCTAGGTGATTCCTTTAGGAGTCTACCATAGTAAACTAACATTCTATCAACTGTTAATGTTTCATCTTCAATAAGTCGAGTCAATCAAACTATGTGGTCTCTGCGTGTATAATGTAGGCAAGGCTCATCTTTAATCAGCCCCCGAGACCCCTAGGATAGGTCTTTTAGGTTAGGTTCTTGGTCAAAACTTATAAAATCCCTAAAAATTAAATTATCAATAAACCTTAAACATTTGTAAAATCTCAAAAAATCCCTAAACATTCAAATATCAAAAAAGCCTTAAAAATTTGAATATCTTGAAAAACACAAAAAACATTTGGAAAACTTAGAAAATCCTAAACATTTAAATATCTTGAAAATCCCTAAACATTCAAATATAAAAAAACCCCTAAACATCAGATAACAGAAAATCCGAAAACATTTGAAAATCAGAAAAACACAAAAACATTTGAAAACATAGGAAAACACCAAAACATTTGGAAATCTCAGAAAATCCCAAAACAGTTGAAAATCATAAAAACACCAAAACATTGGAAAAAATTTAAAAGACCTAAACAATATCAAATATCTTAGAGAGAACCCTAAACAACATCAAATAACCGAAAACCAAAACATCCACATAAACTTTCAAAAAGGTAAAAAACAACCTCAAAAACATTTACGGAATACCAAAAACATTGAATTTTTTTAGAAAAATCCCAAAACCATCCATCCCATTTTTCTTTCACCTGTAATAAACTTCGCCCATAATAAATCATTCGTCACCCTACACCTTTGACAAAAAAAATAGAATGTAAGTATCAAAATTCTTAAAGTGAGAACCTAAGTATCAAAATCTAAAGTCTAGATCATAGGTAAACGAGTCAATGAAGTTTGTATCAACAACTTATCAAACAACTCATCCTAATCAAAAAATTTGATTGACATTTCCTAGGATGAATCCTTCTAGTGATGGGCATCAGTATCAAAAATCACCTTAGCTATATTAAACTGGCAAGAGATATGGATAACACTGACTGTTTGTCTCTGATCTTTTCTTATGATTTATCTTAATGACCCATTCCAAGGACCTCTCAATGATGTCTATCAAAATATTTTAGAGAGAAAGGAATGGGGCATCATTCATTATCTTTCATTTTTTGTGCTTGTGGGTATTTATTTAAAATAATATTGGCACATACTTACTTAGTTGTGTGTAGGAAAGTTGTTTGGAGTACATTGTTGACTATTGCATATGCTTTGGTATGATATATTCTAAAGCTTCTAACTTACATTCCAACGAGGTTTTCGTATGTCAAGGTGTGAACAGGAACTATCCTATCTGTTTACAAATTCAAAGTCCATTATACTAGATACAATGCCATCCTGGTTATCAGTACCTTGATGCATTGTGTCTATGTGTTATATAAAAAATAAAGAATGATAGAAAATACCAATCCCAAGATATGAGAAAATCATCATCATCATGCATCTCTCATTACCATCTCTAATAAAGTCTCGATGGATCATGGACTTGTTGGAATTTTTGAATCAATCTCAAAATCAATGGTCAATTCATTCATCTTATTAATGTTATTCTTCTATCTTTACTAACAATTATATCAAAGTATCGAATATGTGTGATATATCAAAATATACATGAGGCTACTCATAGACAATGAATGTCTATACATCCTAAAATCTGTCTACATCAATATCTGAGCTAGCACACAAACAATCCTTCTTCCACTGTGGCATAATGGGGCATCTATATCATCTTCAACTCAACAATCTAAAAAGTTGCAGCTCTTTGATTCAAAAGCAACCTAAAATCTCAAGCATCTCAAGCATAAGTCTGATTTTCACCTATCGTGAGCCCGATCATAACACTTTATTCCACGATCGATCTCTTGAGGGGGAAAGTAACCATCTTTCGATCATATTGATATCAAATAATCTAATAGACTTTGTTCCTAGCCTTGCTAGCAAATCTTGATCAAATTATCAAATCAATAATCATTGGGATATATCTTTTTGTACCAATCCTCATGTTATTCAACACAATCCTTGCATTGTTGTGAATCCTCAATAGTGTTATCAATCAATCAATCAAATCAATCAACTTTAGCTTGGCTATCAACATCTCAAATAGATCATTGATATTCATTTCAACTTCAAAATCAACATCGAAATCAACATGAGTCTTTTAACCAATGCAACAAGTACATTGCTTCAAAGAGGGGAAAAATGTAGACACCTAAAAATGTCTTGATGGATCACATTGGCTAACTGACATCATTTCGTCCTAAAACCCATTCTCTTTTCGCTTAATTGATTAAATTATCCTAGCTATTTAACTAATTGTGTCATTTTAATCTATCAATTTAATTGACCTAATTAGGTTAATTCATCCCCTTTTATGCTAACATTTCATCCTATTAAATTAAATAAATCAAATTATTTAATTTAATCCCTAAAGTCCTCTTATTTAATTAAATAACCCTAAGTTATTTAATTAAATATCATATCACTTCTCCTTTCCATTAAATAAATAAATTATTTAATGAATATCATAATTCCCCTAATTTTCAAAATTGAAACTTTATTTAATTACCAAATTACTAATAAATCTAATCCCCTCACTTGCAAAGGAATATTCCAAGAGAATATTCCTCTTTTGCACATTCCTCCAAAAAGAATATTCCATGGGAATATTCCTTCCCCTTTTGCACATTAAAATTTTGTTTTAATTAATTAAATATCTATTTCCCTCACCCATGAGAATTTCCTAAAGAATATTCTCTTTCTTCACTCATTTGAAAAAAAGGAATATTCTTCCTTATAACAAACTCACAACACTTCATGTGCAAGTTAACTTACAAGACTTCTTGTGCAAGTTTTGAAAGTGTGTTTGTTTGGATGAATGTGAGCCCTCGATTAAATATCATCTTGCATCCTCAACCATTGATGGGAATCCATGATCCATGCCTCCATCTTCTTTCCTTTTTGACCACTGATTACCTTTTTCAATCTTAGCCCTTCATTTTTTATTTACTTTCCTATAAATAAACAACTATTTAGAGACAAGTGGATCCATCTTTTAACAAAAAACTTATGTTGTTAAAATCATTTTCACTTGCACTCACATTTAAAATCATTTTAGCTTTATTTACTTGCATATTAGCTTAGCTTCCATTAATGGCTTCCATGATATCATAGATGCATACATTTAGCTTATTTGTTAATTAGGATTTTAATCTTTTGAAGATTGCATACATTTAGAGTAGATTTGCATACACCCATGTCAATCAGCTTAGCATAAATCATGTTAAAATAGCTTGCATCATGTTGATTTATATTTAAATCATGTGTTTTCACACACATCTATCAATGGTTTCACCAGTTTTCTTCAATAAAACTGATTGAAACAAGCTCATTATCCAAGGGATTGGGAAAGGGTCACCATTCCAAATAAATGCGACACCACTCTCCCAAAAGGATAATTTTCAATATCTTATATTAGAGTTTTGTGAAGATTTCATGATTTAGAATGTTAGTTTTAATGGCTTCTTTGTCTTTTTTTGCAGTGAATGATCCTATTGAGACTGATGCTTAGTGGGTTAAATATGCCTCAAATTCATATGGATTGGGTGTAGTTAAGCTTCACTATGTCATTAGTCACAACCATATATTGAATGAAAGCATTTAAAATTGTTTCCTTATCCTCTTCATTAACCTCATCAAACAACTTAGTACTAGCTAGATAATCCTCAGATTCTCTAATATTGTTTACTAAAGATTCCATCTTCAGGGGTAAGTGTTCTCTTACCGGAGGAGAGTAGGGCATGTCCTGCATAGGTTTTGATGTGTGTTCTTCACCCTTCTTCTCATGCACATGAATTGTGAAATCACTCTTTTCTTCTTCTGTCTCTTCTTCATCAAATGATATTTCAACATTGTCTAGCTCTAGTTTCTCCTTCTTCATTGTTGGTGGAAGCACTGCTTCTTCTATTCCTTTTCATCTGACTTTCCTCTTTGAAGCCAAGGTCAATCTCTTCTTGTACAACATCTCTCAAGTTACTTTTTCTATTTTCCTTTTTCTTTATTCTTTTTTTGGGGGTTACAGATGGTGCAACATGGAGTACATTTCTCTTCTTAGAAGATCTAGTGTTGGGTCCAGAGGAAGTAGTTACATTAACTGTTGTTGTGGTGTTGTGCTCTACCTTCTTTCCTTTTACTACTGCAGCTGCACCAGGTGTTTTAGGTAATGCAAAGGTATTGGTGGAAGATGCTCTTCCTAATCATCTAGGCTCATAGGGAACTTCAAATGATCTAGCAGGGTATGTGTAGGATCGTGATGGGCCAAAAAGTGGCGATATGATGGGTATGTGTAGGGTATGTGGCTAACGACTTTTTTTTACCCAAAATTGATGAAATGAAAAAGGGATTTTAAAGGAGATTCTCAGATTTCCACCAATATAAATTATGCTTTACTTTGAATTTAATAAATAATTATTATTCATTTTCTATTTGAATTATGACTAATGTCCTGATTGATAGGTTGATTGAAAAATAATTATAGCTTTCAAATGGTAGATCCTAGTTTTTGAATCCAAAACATGCATCACATTCTATGCTTTGCATACTATAGGATTTAAAAAAAATGAATTTCATGAAGTTTTGACCAAGTTAAGGTAGTCAAACATACGAGTTTTTATATTTTTTAAAATTGTAATAAAAAATCATAATTAATTATTTACTTGGAGAAAAATTACAAAAAAATATGCATCACATCAGGACATGATTCCTCTACTTATATCTAAAATCTTATAAAATTTTTTATTATTTTATTGTGGTTAGGGTGGTCAGACAGACACCTACTTCTTATTTTTTCCCTGAAATTTAAGTACTACTACATTAAAATTTCAAATTTTCACCAAATAGATTTTTTTCTTAAATAAACCTAGTAGTTTAGAAACTACATTAAATTTTCTACAAATTCTATTCTTACATATTTTTGAAATAATATAGATAACTTATTCAAATTTTTACGTCAAGTTACCTAACTCTGATTTTTTTGAATTTTTCACCACTCAAGGGCCTATTTTTTCCATGATGATCCTACACATACCCAACCCTCTTCTCTTCTACAACGTCCCTTAGCCTTTCAACATCATCCTTATAAAGTGAATGCATTTTGAAAAATTCCTCAACATTTTTATTTACCCTTTTAGTCCTTTGAGGTGCTGAAGTTTCCAAATGCACTTTAGGAAATGTCTCTTCATATATACCATGTTGGAGTAGATTGGGATCCTTATGGCTATTTAACAGTATTTCAATGAGGCCCTCAACTACTTTCTCATCAATATCATATCCTAGAGGCTATATCCATAGAGTTATAGGTTTTCCTACCTCTATAATGCACTCATTAATGGACACCAAGAAAGTTATCTCTTTTGCATATTTCTTTACTAAGATCCTTGGAACTCTCTCTTTCATACATATTATTTTGAAAATATGGAAAAAATGTAGTTAGAGCATCACCCTATGCTTTGAAGTCTCCAATTCTATGACAATGTTCAAATATTTGATGTGCCTCCGATCTGTTTGTATTCCATATAATATTTTTCTTTCTAGGTGGCTCCCTCAGAAAGTAAAGTAACAAACATACTACCAATGTACCAAACTTGCATGGATTTTTTTTCTTCTTAGTCTAGCTTAAGTTATCCATAAGTTGTTGCTAGAGCAACTCACACAAATCATAGTCTCTTCCATTTACCACAATGTCATGTGCAACATAAATTGCAGTTGTAGACACTAAATTTCCTCTGTTGTTGAAGTAGATTTTTTGACCTATCATGATTGCAACATACCTCATAGCAATGTTTGTAATGGTTTTGGTTTTCAGTGCTCTCCCATCATATGTGGAACCAGTTAGTATCATAACCACATAATTTTTCATAGCCTTTAGCACTAGTATAGGTCTAGTCTCACTGAGATTAGTCACAACTTTAATCACTTCCTTGGTAATTACTCCAGACACACTTGTCCATACAAATTTATCATGCACTTTGCTAAGTTTTATCCTTATAAACTTTGCATACATTCCATTGCAAAAATCTGGGAACCAATTCCATACATCTAGCTTCTTCTGTACAAGATCTTCATATTCTAGCTTCACCGAGGAATTATCTCCAATTAGCTCCTTTAGCCATATTTTGTGAGTTCTTGGTGATCAAATTCTTCTAATTTCCCATGAATGTATGTTCTAGCATCCTCAGTGGGTAAAACATTATTTGGAATTTGTGAAAACACACCCATGGGGTCCATTTCATAAACCTTCCATGAATGCCTTTTGAATTTCGGTTGGGGTCTCTTAGAATTCTTAACCATAGTAGGAGTGGCCATTTTTACCTAAATTCTCTTGTATATGCTTATGGAAATTACTTATAATTAAACCAACAAAGTATAGATAGCTATAAATACCTTCTTCACACTTCAACGAAAACAAGGGTTTGATTCCAAAATCTTGGAATCACCTTCAAATCATTTCAACTCACTATGTTTTCTCCTAGTGTGTAAGAGTGATTTAACTCGACTTGAATTTTCACTTTATACCTTACCAATTTGTCCTCATTTCGTATATAATGCATTCCACCCACAAAAAGTTGATAAACACTTTATGAATACACTATAAGCCCTAAAATGCTCTGCAAATCTCCAAATTTGTGTCTTTTCTACCAAAAACATTTTCAACAACTTTAGAATGACATTTCACATAACATATCTTTGTGTCACTGCTTGAAACCTCTTATATCAGGGGTTTATTATATTTCTCTACAATTTCTCCCCCTAAATCCACTATTGGGTTTACTTTTAGAAGAAATATCTACACCAAATGTAGGTACAAATGCATTTGATTT
The DNA here is from genome assembly GCA_007258455.2 of Sequoia sempervirens. Taxonomy (NCBI): domain Eukaryota; kingdom Viridiplantae; phylum Streptophyta; class Pinopsida; order Cupressales; family Cupressaceae; genus Sequoia; species Sequoia sempervirens. The sequence goes on from VDFB02105785.1 coordinate 564,438,997, forward strand.
GTCCTTATTCTTAGGTTCTTCCTTTTTCTTCCAAATTTTCTCCCTTTCCTCTTAGAATTTAGTAGGATTCACTTTATTCACAGGTTTATTTATTTGTTCTAGATTATATTTCTTCCCATTTATACTTTTGTAGAATCTTGAAATATGTCCTAGTTTATTGCAAGTGTAGCATACAACATTTTTCTAATGAGAATGATTTGCATTTAAACTTGATCTACATTGGTTAGCTTTATGTCCAAATGCATAACATGTGTAGCAATAACCTTGAAAAGATTGAATAATTCTACCAGCATTGAATCTATTCATCATTATTTGACTTCTACACTCAACAGTTCTATGTCCAAACCTTTTACAAGAAAAACAATGTCCAAAAAGGAATCCAACATTTTGATTCATTCTAATTCTACATTATGTTGCTCTATGACCAAATTTATTGCATGAAAAACAAATACCATTGAAAGATGGGTACCTTTGAGCATTAGGTTGTCTCCATAGGAGTTCTTTCGGTATTGGCTCTTTAATTCTTGATCTATCTACCATTTCCATGAGTCTTCCTTTGATTTTTAACCTTGTTAGGAGTTTGATTTTCTTTTGAGCTTTGTCCTTGTTCAAGTCCTAAACAACCTTTATCCTTAGAACATTTCTAAAACACAGTCAACTCATCAAGCATTGTAGTACATGTTTTGAATTTTTACTCATGAGCCCTTGATTTTTGCAAGTCAGACCTTAGGGTTACTATTTCTTATTCATGCTTTGTACATTCATCAACCTTGCTATAAATTTTAGCTTTTTGATCTCGTCCTCAATTCTTTTCTTTTCTTCCACTTGCACCTTTATTCCAGTGATTTCTTCATTTTATTTCTTCAACTAATCACTGACTTCTCTATGCCTTTCTTTGAATTTCTTGATTTTTTCTTTCAGTTTCTTGATGCACTCATTCTTTTAAGGTCTCCCTCAAAGTTTCTTTCTCATTTTCAATTCTGTCTAGATCTTCAAGAGAAAAATGGAGTTCTTTAGTTGCAGAGATCTCTTTTGGAGGAACAGGACACCTTTTGTCAGCCATGTGTCCAAACTTCAAGATCTTCCTTAAGCTGTTAAACTTTTCCAAAGGAACCAAACTTTGATACTAATTGTTGAACACATAGAATACTGAGAGGGGGGGTGAATTAGTATTCTATTAAACCATTTAATTGCTAGCCATTCAATAATTAAAGCATATCTAACTCTAACTGTTAACAAAGACATTAAAGGAATCATAACACCAGATGACACATGAACACCAATATTTTTATGTGGAAAACCAAAAATGGGAAAAATCACGGTGAGGATTAGCTCACAATAAATTATAACTGGTCATAAGATATTACAGGGGCACACTACCAGTACACACTATCCTTGAAAGGATAACAACCTAAAATGATTACAAAAAGGAGTGTGGCTCACTGTAAAAAGGATGAATTGATGGAATACACCTTCTATGTTATGAGTTTAGTTTCAATTAAGCTTTGGAATACAAAATCTTGCACTGGTTTGGAGGTTCACAACAACTATCTAAAACTTTACACAATATCACATTGTTGTGCATCACTTCTTATTACTTGTCACATATCACACACCTATGCATTTCTATATAACTTCAATACAAAAATGTTTCATATATATATATGCTATTACATCTGCATACATCAATTAGGTCAGCCTAATTGGGTGTATACACAATCAATTCAAAATACTTGTCGTCTCAGACCAAAAATTCTTTCATCATGCTAAAAAAAAATGTGCAATACATAAATTAGGTTGGCTTGAACCAAAGAAATATCTATTTAACATCCACAAAGCATATCTTTACACCACTTATCCATGTCTGCTAGAGAAAGATATCAAACTCCTATCATTTTTATCTTTCAACCATTCAACCAAAATCGCTAAAAACTTATCCATAGATGCAATTAATAGTACTAAATAACATATTAAAACCACACAAGTCGATCTTTTTATATGAAAAATTCCAGACTAGATTATCAGATTAGAGTACTAGAAGCACTGTTTATCAAATGGATGAAAAATTTCACAAAACAATGTTGGAATCAATGGCAACATGTCAGAGGGCTTCTTCTTCATTCTTCCAATAGTGAACTCCCAATCAAGGTGCCCTTGAGCATGTGAAGGGAGAAGTGAGCTTGCAAGATTGAAGATAGAATCATTGTCACAACAACAAGAATAAAATACAATAGAGTAACACTTTAGAGCTTCAACAATGGCGGAGAATGTTGTGAAAATGCTCAAGAAGTTTGTAGAAATGTGAAGTGAGAGTGTAGAAATGTGGAGATTCGTAGAAGTTGAAGTGAATGAGTGAAAGAGCAATTTCAATGCGAAATGGAGGGAAGGAAACCATTTGAAGTCGGTCAAGAGGCACATGAATGTTACACTGCATCTCTCTCTTAAGGGAGATAGACCCTAGGAGAGTTGAACAAAATGTGTTGCAAATCCATAGATCCACAGATGGTGAAGAAAATACTTTGTAGGTCCTTAGAGCTACAAAGTTGAACAAAGAGATCCCAAATGATAGAAGTGCTTCACAAGTCCTTAGAATTACAAAGGGGTTCCCCCCCAAGTGCTTGGTTTTGAAGGAAGCCAGATGTGTGTGAGGCTCCGCAAAGTCTGATGGAGCATTATAGGTACTTGATCCTACAAGGTCGATTGAAAAGTAGCTTCACAGGCACACCTGCAAAGCAACATGTTAATCCACAAACAAAACATGTTAGAAATCAACAAGAAGTCATGCAAGAAAGCAAGCAGATAGTCACACGGACAATCAAAAATTGAACGAAGAGATCTCAAAGGGATCCCTCGATAACCCTTCAATAGAAGAGTGGTCCACTCAAGGGATGCTTAGTTCGATTCAAGTGAAATAACATTTTTGAAAAGAGATAAAAATTTTCACCAACAATTCTAGAATCATGGATTCCTTCTAAAAGAATCATTTCATCAAGGAATTTGAAAAAAAGGAATGTTCCCTCACAAGGGAGACTCTAGATTTTATCTTACAAATTTGAGATGAAAGAAAAATTCATCTTGGGATCTTTGTTGAAGAATGCAATTTAAAAAAAAATGGATATTTTCAAGAAGAGATTCATTGGCCACTGAATGCACCTTTTGAAAATTGAAGCAGTATGATAGCCCCCCCTTAGGATGGTGTGTGCTAAACACAAAGGCATGTGTCATCCTAAGGAGAGAAAAGCAAGAATGAAGGCGATGTTGTGGCTCACATAACATAACGAGATGTAACCATGGTAATTTTGTCGCACACACGAGGGACAACACATGAGCACCACAACATCACAAAGAAAACAAAGAAGAGTGAAAGTGATTAGGTGAAAAATAGGGTAGACCCAAATGCATGAACAAGAGGATCTACCACTAAGATTTTTTTCACACTAAATCACCAAGAAAAATTTAATTATGAGAGCCAAAAGATGCAAATAACAATAAAAAATGCTACCTAATTGTTATAGCAACTATGGGGGAAATTTTTAGAGGATAAAAAGCTGTGTACCTGGCCAAAAAAAGTTGTTTTTTAGCTACAAAGGACTCATTCGCCTTCAATGGTGAATGGGGAATTTTAGGGTTTCAGAAAACTAACTCCAGGGTCTTGTTCCTTGATTTCTACACTCTCAAATTCCTTATTATCAAGTTATGGAAGTATGTAAGCAATTCTATAGAGCTCTTTTCGAGATCTTGCACTTTGAATGACAACTTTTGCGAATCTATAACTTTGAATGTTTTTCTCTAAATCTTGCTCAACTTGATCTTCAACCTGTAAATCTACAATCGCACACTTAAGGGATTTTTTTTTTTGTTTGTTAGTGAATTGGGGGTATTCCTCAATCAAACCCCTTGTAGGTAATTAAACCAAATGATGAAATGAAGCATGCAATATGAAATATGTAATTGATGTCACCTTGGAGGATGTATTGTGAAATAAATTTACAAAATAACATGTAGTGCCCATGAAGAATGTTGATCTTGGATCCTTGAATGTGATTTGAACAATGGTTGCAAGTAGATCTTAGATGCTACATCCAATTTTTTAGCTCAACAACATGAATGCATGCATCAAACCCTTGACATGATGATATGATCTTGAATTGCTGCAATAAACTCTTGAAATCTTCCTTGAAATTCCTTGAAAATTCTCTAATGCTTGATCACTTGAATGCTTGAATGCTTAGAATGAATTTACAGCTCTTGTTAGGAGAAAAAATGTGAATTAAGCCCTTATTGATACTAAATTAGGAGATTAACCTCAAAATTAAAAGAATTAAGGCTGGCACCAGATTTGGAAAGAAACATTATTAAATTCCCACCAAAATGAAATTAAAAAGGGGGGTCTCATTAAGGGAGGACCCATTCGCCATCTTAGGAAAATGGGTCCTGGCCCAGTTTACTAGGACCTAACCTTGGGGGATTGAAAGAGGGATAAAAATTCATTCCGGATCAACTAAAAAAGGGGGATCCTATTAAGGGAGAAACCATTCTCCATCAAGGGAAAATGGGTCCTGGCTCAACTTACCAGGACCAAACTTTTCCCAATGAAATATTTTGTTAATTAAATTATAAGTGTTGGGATAGATCTTTGGGAGGTGTCAAAGTTAAGGCCTAAATTTGAATTAAAAAGGGTTGATTAATCTAACTGCTCTCAATTAATTAATGACCACCTATATAAATGTGAAAGTTCTTTATAACACTTTACAACACTTAAACAAGGTACAAAAATTATGTACATTTTATTCAGAAAGGGGCCCATTAGGCTTAATTAACCAAATTCATCTTAGAAAAGTGTGAAAGTGTGTTACAACACTTTACAACACCACTCCAAGACATCATTAGTTCAGTTTTAATATCAATTTTCAAACAAAGTAAGGAAAATGGCTTACTTTTTTTGTTACTATAGAAAGATAAAAAGAAAAGGATAAGCAAAGACACAATGAACAAGAGACAGGGAGATCTGATATTTTGGGGTCAGATCTACTCATAAATATAGATAGATAGATATAGTAAATATGAACTATCATCAATCCTGTACTATATTAGACAAAGTGAAGAAGGGCACGTGAAAAAAATATAAAAATTAAAATTTGGGTCAACATGGAAGGGAGGCCTAAATGCCCCCAACACTTTGCATCATCCCCAATTGTGAAGAGTGAATACATGACAAAGAGAAGAATGATGAGACAAATAGAGGAAGTTTTATGAAACAAAAAAACTCATGTATCCAAGCACCTACAAGGGTGAAAAGGATCATCCAGGAACATATAAAACAAGCATGGGGGAACACAACACAAACACTCAAAATCTAATCTATAGATAAAGAAGAGGTGCCCACTAGTCCTCATCAACCAAGAGGTCATCATTATCCTAGTCTAGATCATCATGAGAGGAGGGTAGATGAGCTTGCAAGGGTGGAATATCAAGGGGGCTACCCTCTGAACCTCTTGCAACAAGAGCCAAGGAAGAAGGTGACTCCTTGAGGTCTTCTCCACTAGGTTCCTGTGAGGTGAATGTTAGCGATCTCATAAAGATCATTGGATAGGGCTAGGATGTCGTCTATAGAGTTTAACATGCACTTCATAGAATTACCATGCGTCAAATCAGTGGGTGATGGAGGGGGTGCCCAAGATCCACTACTAGGCTCACTGGAAGACTTCAGAGAAATGACGAACGATAGGGATGTCGGGGCTACCCCCATCATTAGGATGGCACAAGCCAACACAAGAACATCCTTTGAAGAAGGCTAGCCCTTCGTCTGACTCTCATTGCTAGTAGGTTCATCCTCCATCTTTCATTTAATTAGAGGATGTGAGATCCCCATGGATGAAGTAGAGGGTGAGGAGGAAGAGGAGAAAACTACAACAGACACCACCGAGGTGTTCGACATATCCATGGGTTTAAAAAAGAGTGGGAGGTCTAGAAAGGAAATCAAAAGGGGAGGATCAACCAAATGAGTGATGAATACCTGTACCCTCTTCAGGTGAGGATCATTCATGCTCAATGGTGGAGCTGAAAGCAAGATTGAAGCTGAGGGAACTAAAGCAGAAAGAGTAGAAGAGTAGGACACAACATAATACATTGAAGCGGGGGCTACTCGTTCCCTTCCTTCTTCTGCAAGGTGGCCTACTTAGTAGATAAATCCTTCCTCTGATACTTGTGCTCATGCACAAGGTGGTTTCTATGGCTTCAGGATATAGAGGTTGCAGCTTGAGAAGGGACAAAAGACTCATGTTTAGCCATCAAAGTATCCATCACAATCATTTTCGGTGGAGGGAGTGACTCCTATAAAAGAACAGGAGGAAGAGATAGAGAAGATGATGCAACAACAGTGGGAGGAGCAGGCTTGAGCACCTCAGTAGCAGGCCTCTTCCCATTTGGTACGTTAGACATAGGAGTAGTAGGAGGTCATGAAGGTTGAGACATAGAAGATGCTCCATGAGGACCCTTCCCCTTACCATACAAAATGGGTCGAGGCACCATGGGTAAGATAAGAAGTTCAAACGCCAGATGCTTGGGCTTTCACCAAGTGGGAACCATCAGACTCCCTAGCAAGGGCATAGGAGTGAAAGTCGATGGTGTAATAGTAGGGTGAGAGGAAGTAGCAAGTGGGGTGATAGAGGAGGTAGAAGAGCCCTAGGTGGACTTCTCCTCTTCCATTTTTCAAGTGGCCAAGGCAGCCTCACGTTCTGCCTTTATGCAACCTTCTATGCGAAATGGCATAGAGAGGAGGGTATCTCACCTTTGGAGTTATTCCTCCACTCTTGTATTTCACATAAGTTTTATAGAATAGGTTCATCCTAGGAGGGAGCAGACCAATAGCGGCAGGTCATAAGTGATCAAGTGAGTAGCCCCCACACATAATCATCTGTTTGTAACTAGTGTTGTGGAATACATGCATAGAACCCTCATGGGAAAACTACAAGCACTTATGAATTACCAAGGGAATTGCATTCATGGAAAATAGCCAAGGAATGCCTAGTTTCACTCTAAATAGTTTAGGCCCTGGGATGATGTCAAAGAGTGCATTCATAGTTCTAGGCCTAACCAGGATTGACAATGTGATACAACTAATGGGAGGGATGGAAAGCTCATCATGTGTACGTATAGTGCTTCTAGACTCATCATATCCATCCTTATGATAAAATTTTATCAACATGATTTCCTTTGTAATGACATTCACCCAACATGTAGGGTCAATAAGAACACCAATTACGATATTCCCATTGATACGTGTGGGGATGTACAAAGGGGATGGTTCTCTATTAGAGTTCATTGGCAAATCCTGAAAGGTAAATGTTATAGTAAGATATTCGGTCACAGGTTGTGCAAATGGGATGGGTAGATGTAAGAAGGAAGCCATTTTTGTGTACACTAGATAGAACTTTCATAGGATCCCCTAAGGGTTTCACAATTAGACAGTGAACCACTCAAGTTTTCTCTTGTAATGCTTAGGAAACCTCCCAGCTATGCCACTATGGGTCGTAGGTTGGATTGCAAGGATAGGAACCCTATAACACTCACACCCACAACACTCCTATAATATGAGGGAAGGGTCTTTCAACACTACCAAACATAACTAGAATGGTTCATGTCAGGTTCACCAAAATGTAGAGGAGGGGGACTAAACACTTAGGACCCTGAGTCACAAGAGGGTCTAGAATGACCAGCTTCCCTGATCTACCTCATGCTAGGGATTTTTTAAAGAGAGTTTAATGTTTTAATGGGTGAAAAGGAAGGGTGATTGATCTGCCACTATCCTTCTACAAACCTGAGAGGTTTAGGAACCAAATGAGCTAATTCTTGAGCTAAAACTAAGATTCTGATAACTCTTTTCCAGAGGACCCCATTGTAGAAGATAGATGATATTGTGAATTGCTGGCATCCCAATTAGGCACTAGCATCTATATGAGCAGAGAGTATGGAATATAATTAAAACTTAAAGGGAATTAACTACAACCTGGTAAATAAAGGTTTATGTAATGACAAAAAGTGTACAAGAGCTAAAATGTTGAGAAAGCATGAATAATTTTTTAACTTGAAAAGAGAAGTTGGCAAGAGTAAAAATGTGGTGTAGATATAAATTACAAATGGTCTAGCCTCCCACAAGCTCCACACAAATGCAAAACCTACAGAAAAATAAATAGGGAAAAACATTGGGGCTATTTCGGGGCTTGCCGCAGTCAAACCCCTGTATTAGTGTTCCCACCTCCATGGACAACCAAAATAGCCACATGATAGAAAATGTGATAAATAAAGTAATGGAAGAAAGTGCTACTAAGCAAGAGAAACAACGCTATGCTACGAAATCCAATGACAATGCTGAAATAAATGGATATCACATCCCAAACAAGGTTCCCTCGAGCATGTGAAGGATGATGCAAGCTCACAAGCTTGAAGATACAATCATCATCACAACAACGAGATTAAAATCCAATAGAGTAACGATTTAGAGATTCAAAAATGATGGAGAATGTTATGAAAATTCTCAATAAGTGTGTAGAGATTCATTGAAGTTGAACTTAATGAGTGAAAGAGAAATTTCAAGGTGAAATGGAGGGAAAGAAGCCATTTGAAGTTAGTCAAGAGGCGTAGGAATGTTACGATGTGTCACCAATGGTGAGTGTAACACCCTTACAAATTCCAAAGGTGGGAATCCTATCAGGACAATAGCACTTAGCACAAATGACTACACGTTACGCTAGTCTCCCTAACAAAAATTTCCCCACAAATGCTAAAAAATCCAAGTGGGTGGGAAGTGAATTGATGAAGTGGAAATGCATTGTTAGATTTAATTTTTCTAGGGTGAGGGGATGCAAATGGGGAATTTACAAGGGGTGAAAATTCACTCCATTATAGTATGTATGTATGTATGTATGTATCAATGTATCAATGTATGTATATGTATATATGTATCAGCGTATGTATGTAAGATTGTATGTATGCTTGTATGTATGCTTGTATGTATGTATGTTTTCTTATATGTATGTATCAATGTATCAATGTATGTATATGTATATATGTATCAGCATATGTATGTAAGATTGTATGTATGCTTGTATGTATGCTTGTATGTATGTATGTTTGCTTATATGTATGTGTGTATCAATGTATCAATGTATGTATATGTATATATGTATCAGCATATGTATGTAAGATTGTATGTATGCTTGTATGTATGCTTGTATGTATGTATGTTTGCTTATATGTATGTGTGTATGTATGTATGTATGTATTTAGAGGGAGGGAGAATTTTAAGAGAGAGAGAGAGAGAGGTAGTGAGAGACTTGAGAGAGGGAGAGGGGGTGTGAAGGAGAGACTTGTGAGAGAGGGAGTGGGAGAGATGGGGTTGGAGTGAGAGGGACATATGTAGGCAGAGTGGGAGGCATATAGGGAGAGAGATAGATGGGGGGAGGAGGGTGGGAGTAGGAGAGAGGGGGTTGGAGTGAGAGGGATTTATCTAGGTAGGGTGGGAGGTATAGAGAGAGGGGGGAAAAGAGAGAGAGGGGGAAGAGAGAGAGAGTTACCTAAGTAGGGTACTAGAGGGAGAGACCTAAGAGAA
>VDFB02105785.1:564448787-564514579 GCA_007258455.2 Sequoia sempervirens
GAGAGGGAGTGGAGAGAGTGGGAGAGAGATAGAGGTAGTGAGAGAGAATGTGACTTGAGAGAGGGAGAGACCTGGTGGGTAGAGAGAGAGAGTTATCTAGTTATGTAGGTAGGGGTCCTTAGGGAGAGACCTAAGAGAGAGAGGAGGTGCGAGGGAGAGACTTGAGAGAGAGGGTGATAGATAGAGGGAGTGAAAGAGAGACACCATCTATCACATCTCAAGTTGAGAGTACATCATAACTCACATGTGAGGAAGGAGGTACACCATCATTCCCATCTCAACCTCATGGTACTCCATCTATTCCATCCTGATCGAAGGTATGCCATCTAGCCCATCTCATTTAAATATTGATGAAATTCCTAATGTTAAGATGAATTTACCTTTGAGAATACCACCTAGAATTTTGGATAGAAAGCCAAAGTTTTTGATTAATATTGATGAGAATATTTTGCATCCAATGGAAGGTAAGATTCCAAAATGAACTTGTAGAAGATATGCTCATAAGATTTGGAAAGTGTTCTTTGAAAATTTAAATGATACCGCAAGATGCCAACTATTTGTTGAAATGATATGAAGTATAAAGTATAGGCCCATCATGAAGATTCTCGGGTTGAGAACATTGGATGCTTCAAGTGAAAAAACTATTGTGAAGAAAATAATGGATGCATATTAGAGTGTGGGTAAGACCTCATGCTCAAAAGATAGTAATGTCACATGACATGTCATTACATCAAAAATAGTAACTAATCAAATGAGGAAAGCTCATCTAATTAGAAAGACGAGTCAAGAATAGAAAATTAATAGAAAAAAATTATCAAGAGCCATTCAAAGGCGCCAAAGAATTGAGGAAACCAATTGCACTGAATTATGGGAATTCTTATTGAGACTACCACGAAAAGATAAACCAATTGTTGAAGCATTGAGATCACTAAATGAATACTTTTGGAAGAATAACACAAAGGTATCTGTGAATCAAATGGATGTGGTAAGAATGAGAATTGGTAGTTGAAACCGTCAGCCACATCCAAAGCATTTTTTGGATACAATTCAAACATAGTTTTTTCATAAATTTCTAGATGAGTAACCTCAAATTAAAATTGTCAAAGATATTTTGAAATACTAAAACCTTTTTATGTCAAGATAAATCACGCACACACTACTTGTTTTTATAGATTACATATTGAATTTTCTAACTATTTTAATTTTTATCATTCTATATGTTTATATTTGCATACTAACAATGTTTTGTAGGATTGTGGCATGCATGACCCACCAACATCTTCAAGAGACTTCTTATCAAAATATGTATGTGAAAGAGAGGAAGGTCAAATATTCTACAGGTAGTGAGAATTGTAAGAAAAAAATGCCTAAAATAAATGGGGTCTCATGGTGATGTACATCACCAGGAGACCTCATTTCTTTGAGGCATTTTTTCAAATAGCTCACTGCCTTGTCATTGCTACCACATTGACAAGGTAGTAAACATTGTAAAAAAAAATGCCTCAAAGAAATGGGGTCTCATGGTGATGTACATCACCATGAGATCCCATTTATTAGAGCCATTTTTAAAAATAGCTCACTACCTTCTATTCAATATTTCCAACAATATTCCTTCTAACACCACTTATAGATAGGTGACATTTCTATTAATTAATTGGTTGTGAGTTCATTATTTGAATCAATAGAAGTTGGTCCACTTGATCAAGTAGTCAATTTTCAATAATTAATTTTTTATTCATCACCTCATTCTATCATCATCCTATTGATTTTGGCATACCTTTGTGAGAATGAATATTTTTACTCAATGATCAACCACTAGCAATACATCCTTTAAAAAATTAGTTCGATTGATCTCTTTGATGGAAGCCCTCAAAACAATACTCAGTTCCATTTTACAATTGTGTAAAATTTGGCTTGGACCCTCATTTTTGACTTAGGGTCATGTCCTCATCACTGTGTTAGGGTCTTTATCTTGTTAAAACCCTTCAAAACTGGCCTACAAGCTCTGGAAAACCTTTGGTCGTTATATTGTTACATTGACCTATTTTCCCGGTACCCAGTTATTTAAGATATCACTTATGCCATCGAATTTGTTGCTTTCACCAGCCTGCATAGTTTAGGATTGCTGGTCACCTTGATCATTTTTCATTGTTTAAAATTTTGCTATGGTTGGGCTTGATTTTCCTTTTCATGACTTAAGTCTTAAATCCTCATTCCAAAGGGTCAAATTCTTGTTGGCCTAGAGATGGCCCCCTTTTATGTTAACTTTTGCGGCATGTGTAGAATTAGGATTTCATGTTGGCTATTTGATCGTCAGGGGTTGATCACCGCCGTTCCTCGTGCGTCCATGCTGATTTATTTCTTCTTATTTTATTCACAAAGGCTGACAGGCTTCAACCATGTGTCTAGAGTGTTGGTGGTCCTGGTCTCCTTCTTGAACATAGTGAGAAGAGGTTTTTTGCATTACCTTAGCCGTCTAGTTTTCAGCTTCACTTTTATATTTTGCAAAAGTGATAGGGGTAAAGTAAGGTCGGTAAGGAAAATGGGAAATGCGCTACTAGGTGGCGACACTTTTTTCCTTTATTGATTTTCTTTTTGGAGGAGCACCAAAGACACATGTCGGGACAACAAAGATTCACATCAAAAACATTCTTTGGAAAGCATAAGTTCCCGACCGAGTGGCGTGTCACCTCCCTATAAAAGGAGGAATATATCTTTTTTAAGGGTTGGCAGAAGTTTCTAGTTTCTCTTTGTTTGTCTCGAGACAGAAGCTTTCGGTCAGTGCTACAAGGTGATGTGATTAAGTCAGAAGAAGTAATTGCTAAAATGTCATTTTTAAGATTGAATCCGATATTGCTCTCTCTTCAAAATATCTTGAAGACATTAATGTAGTAGCTGGAAAGTTAATGCAAAAAATATTTTGTAGCCTAACCAAGGGCTTATAAATCAAATTGCAAGCTATCAGGTATCAACATCTAGCAGCATTTACTTCTGGGCAAGGCGGTGTTTCTCTCTTTAAATGACTATAAAAGGAAGGTGATGTTACCAGAAAGAGATACTTTTTTAGAAAAGGATTTTTCTAGGAGGAAACTATTTTCTTCGAAAAGAGGAATTGTTTTTCCTTTTTAATTTTCCTAAAGTTTATGAACTATATTTTAGAAGAAAATAATAGAAATACTTTATTCTGGAAAATTATATCTATTAAGGTTTAAACTATTGTCGGATTGGCATCCGACCTCTATTTCAAAGTTTATTTTTAATTAAAACATGAACTATTAAGGGGAATTTTTGAGACTATGGATGAACAACCTTTTTCAAGTTTTCTTTCTTCATATTATCATTTTGAGTGAAGCACCTTGTCTTGCAAGCTATATTTTGATAGTTTAAATAGTATATTTCTATGTTGTATGCTTGTACTATGAAGTAGCATTTTGAGAAAAATCAGACTATGTCATTGAACTTTTCCGCTATCTTTGAAATTGTTATTTTCTTGTGCTATGTTGTATTAGGAGACAAAGTTCCCATACTTTCTGAAATATCATTCTTTTACTCTAAGGACTTTTTATGTTTGATCGAACCTTAATGAACACTACCTACAGAAAGATTTGAAAGTCTGCACTGTGCTTGAAGTTAGCCTTTGTTGTTCATTCTCTTTCCAACAATGAGGGGTTGTGGCATTCTATGTCCTTTATATTAATCATAGGAATGATTTGAGTTTGAAATTTTGTAGAAGCTTTGGCGTATCACCTTTCATGTTTTATATTTACATTTTTTTTTCTCCCTTATCTCAAAACCCTAAAAGAAAAGTTGAATTTCTATAAAAAACTCAGAGGTATTCAGTGAGACACAATTTGTCCCCCACTCGTTGAATTTCCCATAAGACTATCAGAGAGGTGCAAGCTTTGATGATCAACAATTCTTTTTCTGGCACGCCCGGTGGGACCAAATTTTTTCCAAAACACCTTATTTAGAAGTCAGAAATATTTCTTAAATCAGGCTAAGGAAGGAAACTAGATATTTCATGCTCAAAGTCCAAACGAGAGCATCCTTGAGAGATCATTTCCAGTACTCCTAGTTACCTTCCTCAAATCCTAGAAGGAGAAGAACCACAGGTTTTGTATCACCTGTAAGGAGTAATAGAGCAAGAAGTCAAATCCCCTTATCAAGAGCCTTATCTACTCTGCGCGGAGGTTTAAATTTCTAGATAAGATTGCTTGTATACCCAATTCATAGTAATATTTTCTTGATGGCTCAAGTACCTCCTCTTGCTCCTAGAAACTTTGTAACATGGGACAATGGTAGTCTATTACAATCACCTATGCCCCTAGATATATGGCATACTATACCTGCCAATTCCATCAAGGCTATCCCAAATTTTTTCGAAGAATACTTTGAAACCCCTTCCGAACACCTTCAAGATATAGCAGAGGTATTTAGAGTGCATAACATAGCAGAGGAAAACATTTCTCTAAGGTTGTTAACCACATCTTTTAAAGGAAAGGCCCAAGATTGGTATCGATCTTTGGTCTTAGGTTCTATCATCTCATGGGACTAGCTCAAAGAATGCTTGTTCGAATGTTTTTCAGAGAAAGGGGATCACTCCTCACTATTACATCAGTTAATTACCATTAAAAGGGCTCCCAAAGAAGCCATGAGTGACTTCAACACCAGGTTTGACAAAACCTGGTAGAGGATTCCCTTAACTACTCATCCCCTAGCTGCTATGGTGTTCATGTTTTATCTAAAGGCTGGGTATGTGCAGGATCATCATGGAAAAAATAGGCCCTTAAGTGGCAAAATTTTTAGAAAAATCAGTGTTAGGAAACTTGATGTAAAAATTTGAATAAGTTATCTATATTATTTCAAAAATATGTAAGAATAGAATCTATATAATATTGAATGTAGTTTCTAAAATACTAGGTTTATTTAAAATAAATAAAATCTATTTGGTGAAAATTTGAAATTTGCAATCAGAGTACTTAAATTTCGGGAAAAATAAGAAGTGTGTCCACTAACCACCCTAACCATAATAAAATGATAATATTTTTTATAAGATTTTATATATAAGTAGAGGACTCATGTCCGAATGTGATAAATATTTTTGTAATTTTTTCCAAATAAATAATTAATTATGATTTTTTATTACAAATTTTAAAAATATAAAAACTCGTATGTCGACCACCTTAACTTGGTCAAAAATTCATGAAATTTAATTTTTCTTTTTTTAATCCTATAGTATGTGAAGCATAGAATGTGAAATATGTTTTGGATTAAAAAAATGTGATACCATTTGAAAGTTATAGATGTTTTTTAATCAGCCTATCGATCAGGACTTTAGTCGTAATTCTAATAGAAAAAAAAACATTATTTATTAAATTCAAATTAAAAAATACTTTATATTGGTGTAAATTTGAGAATATCCTCTAAAAACCCTTTTCGTTTCATCAATTTTGGGTAAAAAAAGTTGTCAGCCACATACCCTACAAATACCCATAATATTGCCACTTTTTGGCCCATTATGATCTTGCACATACCCGACTATAAATATGCACATCACAGTTATGATAACTTCTATGGGAATAGATACCTTGCTCGACACTTACGAAGTGGTAGTATGAGTAGAAAATGGTCTGATTGATGCTAGGAAACTCCTGCCCTGACCTCCTATGCCTATGTTCGCAGAACCCTCTAGAATAATACAAGGAGCCTATTCAAATACATCCCTTGTGCAGAGCAATGCTTCAGACACGCCCCAATCTATTTACGTATATCCTTCCACACAAAGCAATGTGTTGAGCTCAAGTTCAGTCACGACCAAAATTAATGACATGAAGAACCTCACAAAAATTTTTGCTAATGAATTGGTCATCCTCAAATGGTAACAGGCAACACTAATGAAGGTGAATGCTCAGACCTATGGCAGAAGAAATCTCCCTTATCAACAAAAATCATACCAAGGTTTCTCCTGAGGAGGAAGCCAATAGACGACATCCACAAACCAGATAGTTCTGTTCACTATGACACTTCAAACAGTAAGAGGAAGTCAAAGCAAATAATTTATCCTAGGCCAGAACAATTTTGTGGAAGAAGATGATGCATGGTGCCTCACCTATAGTGATGATCATTTCTCATAGAATTTCCCAAAGGAAAATATGCAAAAATGGATGGTGGAACAAAAAAGCAAGGGTCCACCTTTGAAAATGAATGAATGTGGTTCACCCAAAATGGAAAATGTTTCGTGTCCTATGCAATTGCAGGGGATCCCCTCAGAACAAGAAGTGGATGTGGGGCCCGACTAAGCATTATTCTCATGGTTGGAAGGAGAAGATGTAGTGTATGCAAATGAAGCTCAAACAATTGGCATTCCGCTAGTACAATCTGATTACAACACGAGATCTAAAAGAAGGCTCACAGGGGAATATGTGCAACAAATCCTGCCATTTACACAACCACAACAACTGTTTCCCCCAAAGAGGCAAGGTTCACCACCCATCGCCTGACCTTCTCTATAGCAACAAAAGGTACCATTAGCGGAAATGGAGGTGAATAAAGCACCAACCCCAGTCTTGATAGAGCGCCCTTTTCTGAAAAAAAAAGAGATACTACCATTTAAGCCAAAGGCCCAAGCATTTGGCACACTTAACGTAGTGGAGTAATTGAAGAAGGCACCTGCCAATGTATCATTATGGGACGTCATATCAATTCCTGAGTAGAAAACCCTACTTCAAGAAGCATTAAAGGTGGAAGGGAAAAGCTTGCAGGTGAGCGTGACTCACTTGAACAATCAGAGTGAAAATTATAGGTTTACACTTCCCCCTCAGACTATGAAAGCAACAACTTATACAAATAATGAGAGCAACGTTAAGGAAAAAGAGGTAAGCAGAACAAAGCCCACATCTTTCATTTCAACACTTATAATAGGAGATAAATTGTTGCATAATAATATGATTGATTTGGGAGCAAGCACAATTGTTATGCCAAAACAAGTGGTGGATTCCTTAAAACTTAAGTATGAACCCCTTGAAAGAGGAATCATGCAGTTAGATGGGAAAAAGGTCCTAACCATTAGTCAGATAAAGGATTTTTCTTTGACTCTTTTCTCTTGCCCAAGCAAAATAGTCACCCAGGAAGTGGTAGTAATATATATTCTGCCAGTTTTTGGGATGTGTTTATCAAGGGATTTCACCGCCAAATTCGGCAGATATTTGGCACTCGATTGGTCCCATTTGATTTTGAGGACCAAGCAAGGAGCAAAGATGAAGATTCTTTCGGAGCCATTGCATCCCAAACATATTGCAGACAATGCATTCCTATGCTTTGAAGCCGTGCACATGGCTATATATCAATGGGAGAAGTATTGTGTTGAAATGCTCGAAGATGAAGAGGATACAAGTGAGTGAACTCCTGAAGAAGTGTTGCTTAGCTAGTTCATTGAGTCCGATCCCTTTGGAAACTTCCATGCAACTGGGCTTGGCACTTATGTAATTTTTGACAACAATCAATTTTTTCTGAAACTAGTAAGAGACCACGAGAAATCTAATGACCTGCTAGAATAATCGGTTATAGAATATTTTCTTTGACCGTGCCAAGTGTAAGGCCAACACTGATGTGGGTGTCCATTTTCTCTCTCCAATGGGATTTGAGATGCTCAGAGCTTACCACTTCACGTTCTCATGTTCTAATAATGATGTTGAATATTAGGCCATAGTTCACGGCCTAAACCTTACACAAAGAATGGGTATAAAGAGAATACAAGTTTTTGGAGATTTAGAGCTAGTGGTGAGTCAAGTTCATGGTCAAGCAGTAGCAAAGAATACCTAAATGAGGTCATGCAAACATAAAGTATGGGACCTGATTGAGAGTTTCGAAGCCTTTAACATACGATTTATTCCCCGATCATAAAATAGTATAGCTGAACAAATGGCATCGGTTGGGTCTCAATTTAAAGCAATTTCCAACTCAACTAAGTAGAATTCTATTCAGGTCATCGTCTGAACCTCAATTCCAGACCATGATGAGAATTGGAAAGTCTTCGATGATGATACCTAGATAGCTACTTTCATACAAAAGGGATAAATGATGCCTTACAGTCCAACCTTAGAAACAAAATTCTCTAAAGGGAATGTCATCCAATTAAAAGGGAATAAGCTTCTGAGAGGATTAATTTCCCTCGAGATCCTTTTTGACTGTGAAGATGTAAGAAATGAAAAATGAAGGTTCATGGTAGATGAAAAGGATTACAAAGAACTTGATGTTAGAAATGGCAAAAGGTTGAAAGTTGGAAAAGAGGTTTCAACTAAAGATATAAAGAAAGACTAAGGGATTTGTGTTATGAATATGATGGGGTTATGGCTTGGACTTATGATGACATTAGAGGTTATGACCCTGGTATAATCCAACATACCATCGACCTAGAGGATAGGGCTAAACCTGTCCGATAGAAGAAAAGACTCGTCAATCCAAAGATTGAAGCATTAATGGCACAAGAGCTTACCAAGCTAGTTGAGTCCAAGATAATATATCCAATCAAACATTCTGCCTAGGTGTCGAACTTGGTACCTATCCGGAAGAAGAATAGTGATATTAGACTCTGCATCGATTTCTGGGATCTAAATAAAGCATCACTTAAAGACCATTACCCTTTGCCTTCAATGGAGCAAATTTTGCAAATAGTAGCTAGGTCTGAAATGTTCTTACTACTAGATGGTTTTTTGGGGTATAACTAGGTATATGTGAAGGAAAATGACCAATACAAAACACCATTTACCACTAACTGGGGAACGTTTGCATATGCTAAAAATCCATTTGGCTTGTCAAATGCTGGCGTGACTTTTCAGAGATCAATGGATATCGCCTTCAAGGGTTTAATTAACTTGATCATTCTAATATATCTAGATGACTTAATAGTGTTTTCAAAATCAAGAAATGATCACTTTGATCATCTAGAGAAGATTTTCCAGAAATGTCAACAGTTTAGGATTTCTCTGAATCCCAAAAAATGTGTTTTTTGGGTGCCTCAAGGTAAGCTACTTGGATTTATAGTCTCAAAAGAGTGAATAGCGATAGATCCTGAGAGGGTTAGGTCCATCATGGAATTACCTCTACCAGTGAACCAAAAGGGACTCCAGTCATTCCTGGGAAAGATCAATTTTATCAGTAGGTTTATTTCTGACTTTGTTGGTATTGTAAGGCCTATTTCACTAATGCTAAAAAAGAATCTACCTTTCAAATGGACCTCAGAGGGGAAAGAGGCCTTCGAGCAAATAAAGATAGCAATTTCCACTGCTTCGGTTTTGACCAATCTAGATTTTTCCAAGGATTTCTTACTCTATGTGTATAGTGGTCAAGATAGTATAGCTTTGGTACTTACTCAAAAGGGTGATCAAAATGAAGGAGAAAATCCTATTGCATTCTATTCTAGGACTTTGAAAGGGTATGAGATGAGGTAAAACTTTGTGGAAAAACAAGCTTTTTCTATAGTTAAAAGTTTGAAGAAATTTGAACACTTGGTGTTGGCCAATAAAATAACCATCCTTGTAGCACATCCCAATGTGCGGGAGTACATAATGAACGGCGAGATCACTGAAAAAAGAGAAAAATGGATCACTAAGATTCTAGAGTATAATGTAGATATCTGACCAACTAAGCTAGACCGAGGAAGAGTTCTATGTGAATATATGGCATAGGAAGCAAGCCCCATGAAAGAAAGGGAAACTTTCCAAGTATACTCAAATCAGTTTGAGTCCGATGAATCTTGGGTTGTTGATCAAATTTGACACATGCAAATAGGATATTACCCAACCAATCTACCATCTAATAAAAGGAGTTACTATTATATACAAGGTGCAAGGTATGTACTAATCAAAGATGTAATTTTTAAAATAAATTATAATGGTGTGTTACTCTGGTGCCTTGACGCCCTACAGACAAAGAGGGTTCTTAATGAATTTCACCATAGTACTGAGGGTGGGCATTTTTCCACCAAGACCACCACTTTGAAAATAATGAGGGAAGGATATTATTGGCCCTCTATGTTCACAAAAGCACATCATCTAGTAAAAAATTTTACTCAATGCCAATTTTTTGTTGGAAAAAGAAGGAATGTCGCTCAACCCCTGAGCCCAATTGTGATAAAGGAACCCTTTGCCTAGTGGCGCCTAGATTTTATTGGTATGATAAATCCTATTTCCAGTGTTGGACATAAGTGGATCCTCACAACAACTGATTACTTCACAAGGTGGGCAGAAGTTGTAGCCCTAAAAAATGCGACAGAAGGAGAAATTGTTAATTTTCTTGAAGAACTAGTGACCAGGTTTGGGTCACCCAAAACCATCATATCCGACAATGCCCGAGCTTTTATCAGGTTAGGGATGTCAAACTTTGCTATCTGGCATGGAAATTTCCTTAAAAATTAATCAAATTACTATCCCCAAGGGAATGAGTTAGCAAAATCTACCAACAAAAACCTAATTAGGTTAATTAAACGCATTGGGTTAGAACAACAAAGAGACTAGCACAAGCATCTATGGGTAGCTTTGTGGGGTAGACCGAATTACCCCCAAGTAGATTTTGAAAACTTCACCTTATGAGTTGGTATATGAAAAGGAGGTATTAATGCCCATTTCTATAGAGATCCCTCCTCTACAACTACTAAAAGCATTAGGAGTTGAAGAAAATGGAGGAATGGAGGTGCAACTAGCAGAACTCCTCAGACTAGAAGAAGATAGAGAAAAAGCCCATGGAGCCATGATCGACCACCAACAAATGGTCAAGCAATGGTTTGAAAAAAAGGCCTCTAGTCCCAAATTCAAGGAAGGGAGCTTAGTTTTAAAATATGATGAGCGTACTACAAAACTAAGACAACACGCAAAATTTGAAGCACTGTGGAAAGGACCTTTTCGAATCAGCACATGTAAAGAAAAGAATGCATACGAACTTGAAAATATGGAAGGTAACGCTTTAGGTATACCGGTGAATGGTATTTATCTGAAGATTTACCATTAAAATGCATAATTTTTCAAAGCTCTAAATAGCTATGTATCACATGTAAAGTTTTGTAATTATTTCAAAGTTTTAAATAAGCCTAGGATAATAGGAAATAAGTAGTTTGTATTATATCAGAAGTTCTACATATATGCAAGCCCAAGCCCAGATTTAAACATGAAACTTTCTTGAACGAGCCCAAAAGGGTTTACAAAGAAAAAGATAAGCAAGGAAGGAGTAACATGCAATAGTCCAGAGGTGCTCTCAGCCATCACCTAGGAATGAGAAAATACTCACTATCAGGTTGTTTTTCTTTCTCTTCATCTCTCTAACCATTTGCAAAAGGATGACCGAAGAACAAGATGGACGCAGAAACAAGCCCAAGGCCTACTCATTGCTACTCTACACTAGGAAGTTGAAGTGTTTCCTCTGGCTAGTCTTGTAATCCACTCCATGCCATACTCACAAAGCAAGAAAACACCCACTGGCTAAGAAGAGTGTCGATGTGTCACCACATCCATAGTGCGAAAATCAGAGAGAAAGGGTAGCTAGGACATGTATATGCTAAAATCTACATGCCTCCAAAGTTCCATGGTACTCAGGATGTCGATGTTGGGTATAGCTAATTGCACTATTTCTCCAAGCCCTTCCATCAGTGAGATGTGAAACATCTCTTGGAATAACTGGGTATGTGCAAGATCATGATGGGCCAAAAAGTGGCAATATGATGGGTATGTGGCTGATGACTTATTTTTTACCCAAAATTGATGAAATGAAAAGGGTTTTTAAAGGAGATCCTCAAATTTCCACCAATATAAATTATTCTTTACTTTGAATTTAATAAGTAATTATTATACATTTTGTATTCAAATTATGACTAAAGTCTTAATTGATAGACTGATTGAAAAACATCTATAGCTTTTAAACAATATCACATTTTTTGAATCCAGAACATGCGTCACATTCTATGCTTCACATACTATAGGATTACAAAAATAAAAAATGAATTTCATGAAATTTTGACCAAGTTAAGGTGGTCAGACATACGAGTTTTTTATATTTTTTAAAAGTTGTAATAAAAAATTCATAATTAATTGTTTACTATGAAAAAAATTACAAAAAAATATGCATCACATCAGGACATGAGTCCTCTACTTATATCTAAAATCTTATAAAAAAATATTATCATTTTATTGTGTTTAGGGTGGTCAGACAGACACCTACTTATTTTTTCCCTGAAATTTAAGTACTACTGCATTAAAATTTCAAATTTTCACCAAATAGTTTTTTTTTAAACAAATCTAGTAGTTTAGAAACTATATTCAATTTTCTACAGATTCTTTTCTTACATATTTTTGAAATAATATAGATAACTTATTCAAATTTTTATGTCAAGTTGCCTAACTCTATTTTTTCTGAATTTTTTGCAACTTAATGGCCTATTTTTCCATGATGATCCTGCACATACCCAACTCAATTATCATGGACTTGGCCACACCTAGGTCTAGCAATGAAGCCACAAAGTGAAAAAGTACATTTTAGTTGTTCTAAAGCTAGTTCTCATCAGCAATGAAGTTGGTACCCACTACCCATTTGAACACAGTCATGATAAATGGGTCACATTTCTTGATCAACTGTTTGATTTGGTCACTAGTAATTTCTCTTGTGAAGCTATATTGCAGCCTCTATGGAAGGAGCCGAATAGGGGTCCCCAAGCCAGCAAACATTCTGGTGAGGTGATGAATTTTTCCAAAATGGAAATAAATTAGATGGGAGGCCAACTAAGTTAGAGAGTTTTATGTTTGAATAAGTGTTGCATAAGGTGGTGTGACTATATATAGAAAAACTTGACCAATGAAAATGATCAACGAAATATCTGTTTTTGGCCAGACGGTGACAAAAAAATTTGAGGTAGAACAAACCAGAGTAGATAAATCATACAAAGGATCCCATGGAATGTCTTAAGAAATAAATTGGGATGTTGGGAGTAAATGCTCTAGTGTGCCGATTATTGACATGTGTCCATTGCCATCATCAGTGCCAACTATCCCATTGATGAGAAAATATGGGGTTAACATGCTTTAAAAGAAAGATCTCTAACAAATTAATGGTTATGGTTTTCAAGGGTACTTTGCACCACTTCAGCACGTTTATTATGACGAGAAGCATGCTTCTCGAGGAAATATTTATTTTCAATCAAGAGGCGATGAAAGGAATGTACTAATTCCATCTTCACAATATTTTTGGCATTCCCAAGGGATACAAATTTTTAATCCACATGTATCATCTTGGTGGCATTATTTAATAAGCTCAGCAGCTATAGCTTAGCCTTGAGTGCATGTACCGACAAAAGCATTAATTATGCTCAAGTATATTTTTCTTTCCAAAAAAAAGATTCCATGATCATTATCCCTAAGAGATCCTCTGCAACTCTTGATACAATCATGGAAGAATCCTCAACTTCTGGAAGACAGGCCACAATTTCAAGCCAATGACCTGGTTATGCCAATATTTTTGGGCGAAAGTCTTTCACCAACGCTCCAACTATAGAGGAATGACCTTTTGAGTATTGTAAGAAGGTTCCTATAGATAAGCCTATGAAAAGAGAAGCGGTACAAGACATCGCCAACAATGTTTTTGATCCTAAGCTGTCAGTCAATCCTAAAAGCCTCAGGGAAGGCATGTTTCAAAGGAAGGAAAAGTATGGGACATCCAATAGCTTTTTGTTTTGGTTACGGGATTGTGGTTTGCCACAATTCATGTTTCCTGCCATACATCCATGCCCTGATTTGGTCGATGCATGTGCTAGGAAATTTGATGAGGTAACAAGGGTTATCCAAAGTGGCAGGGTTAGAGTTACCATATCTACTCAAGCCATACGAGATATGTTGTGTATCCCTACAGTCTAGGATTGAGAGTTGTTCAACAAAGAAAAAATGAATCTTTTTGGGGAAGAAAGGGCTAGAAGAACAAGCTTTTATGAAGAAGAAATAAGGGAATGACCAAATAGGGGCCATGTTCATTTCCCTCTGTCATATGATATTTTCAAAAGGGACACTCAAGCAGTATTTTCAATGCTGGCCTAGGTATTTGGCCTCAACAATGACACCCGGGTTCTTCATTTTTAGTTAAGCCTGGATTTTGACTAGAAAAGAGAAAAAATCCATAAGCATTATAATTTTACAGAGGTGATAGTCAGGAACATGTTGGACTAGCTAAAAAATTACAGGACTGATTCTAAATTCAGGTACCCTTCCTTCTTGGCTCATTTAATTTTGCATAAGAATTTTGAATATTTTGGTAAAAATGTGCCGGTGTCTAGGTTGGATGAGAGGAACTACCTCCAGCTAGTTTCTATATGGACCCATCTACATTCTAAAATAGTGGATTATTATGGGTTTGAAGATTAATTTTTGAGGCCCATAATCCAAGAGTTGTTGCTTCACCCTACGGGACATTTTTCTCCTAAGGTTTTACAATGGATGAGGATCTCGTAAAACTCAATAGATTACTTCCTGGGTGTAGATTTCACATTTATTAGGTTTCATGGTTTTCCCGACGAGTCTTTTTAAATCCCCAGGTTTGTAACAGATAGGTTTTTTGTGCTAGAAGCATGCCACAAATTGATTATTGTTGACAAAATCTACAGTGCAGGAAGGAACAAAAATAATAATATTCGCTTCCTCTCAATATTGCTAATAGTCAGGTCTTGCACACAAAGCGATTTTGTGAAGAAGAACTCAAGTATCTATTGGTAGTTTTGGGCATGGTCCTCATTTGCGATAAGTGGGAATATAATCCAAGAGGAATTTATAGTGTAAATAATGATGAACGAGAATAATTTGAGAGAAGGAAGAACATGACTCAGGAAAGTGCACAGGTATATGTTCACTTGAAGTACATTCCTTTCAAGCAACTAGAATGGCTAAGCTTCTATACGTGAAAGGTCCGATATGACAGGAACCTTCCAATAAATAAATCCCTTGACACACAACTAAAGAAGAGGGGATGGTTAGAAAGAGAGAAGGTATATTTCTAAAGATTCCAACAAGAGTTACATTGTCCCAACCTCTTTATCAGACAATTCCCATAGGATGAAGAATTTGAATTTCTTTATGATAAGGAGGTCAGTTCCAACAACAGTAATCCAGAAACTAGCCATGAAATTGATGAAGAACAAGTTCTGTGGTGGAACCACCAACCTTGAGGAATCAATGGTCAGAATTTTTGAGGCAAAAGGATTCACAAGCCCCGTCTACCTCCAGTGCCCAGAATAAGGGAAAGAAACCCCGACGGCCCACAAGAGCGCCATCCATTATAGTTGTTGAGGGTCAATTTTTAGAGGAATAAGTGGTAAGAAGAACAAAGCATGTTGGTTCTAGTTGAGAGAAAAGAAGGCAGCTAGAAGGGCCAGACGTATCCGGAGTGCTAGCCCGAGGAGAAGAAGTGGAGTCCACTCTCCAAGATACATTGACCACTATGGTTCAGGTAAGCCTTACTCCTCCTCTTCCTATTGCTACCTCTTTGTTTACCCCCCTTCCTCCTCTTTTGGGAAAGAATCTTCCATCCATGGACCCTGATTTAATAATCCTAAATACACCTTTCCCTGATCAAAATGAAATCCTTGAGATTACCTCATGCTCCGAACAAGCAACATCTATTTCAGCTGCTGCTGACTCTTTATTCACCCTATCAAGGGCCCCTTTTGAAAGAGCTGAAGCATCAGTACTAACCCCCACACCCAATCTGACAACTTCCAAGCAAACACCTTTCCACCCACCAATGTCTCTATTTACCTCCACCAAAAAATCTCCCACTCAGTCCCAGCTGGGTGTTCCACCCTTTTCTATGAGAACACTCCCTTTTTCCTCTCCTCATACCCATACATCTGAAATCTCCCCCTCTGTTACCCTTTTTAGTTTTCCTCATGGTGCCCCTATTGTAGCACAAAACATTGATGTTCCTCAAAATATCAGAGATCATTTCAATGTAGTGAAGATGGCCGAATGAAATGCTAAAAAAAGGTGCCTTGTGAAAAATGTTGAGTTACCTACTACTAAGAAGATTGAGGCTTGTTACAATGAGGAACGTAATTCTCTTTTGATTAGTACCATGACCCTTCTTGTGGCTAAGCCTGAAGGTAAAATGCAGCTAGAGGATTATGACATCTAGACAACAAGCCTAGATCTAACTCAAATGTGCCCATGTGACAAAGTGGTCTTAGCTAAGACCACCCAACAAGTGGTATACTTAGACTATGAAAAGATGGGTAGAAGGTTAAAAAAGAGAGAAAGAACTGGTAAATGTAAGGGAAACAGTAGGCAGATTACAAATAGAGCTCAAAGCTAATGACGTCGAGTTGGCCCACGTAATGCAAGTTCAAAGTAAACAGGGCGAAGATTGAAAAATTGATTGAAGAAGTGCAAAGCCAGCAGGTTTGGCTACATGTGAAAATTGAAAGGTTAAAATTTGATCTCGCCATCCAGCATCAGATCAATGTGGGATATAACAGTACTCAAGAAAATTTACAAAAAGAGCTAGGTAATGTCCGATCTCAATTTTTTGATGCTATTTAGAAGGCACGGGAGGACATAGAAAAGAAGAAACTTGAAAAACAAGAAGTTGTGTCTGCAATATAGGCCTGTTATTTAGACAAATGAAGCGTAAGCTCCAAATTGGTAGATGCTCTCAAGAAAAAGGGTCAAAAGGAAGAAAATGCAAAGGTATAGGAGACTTAGCTCAATCAAGAGTTGGTTGTTGCTTGAGAAATCAGGTCCCTCCCACTACTAAAAAGACTAGTATCCTTGCACTAGGAGAAAATTGTAGCTGTAGTTCTTGTTCTTAGGCCTTTTTTTCAATTCTTGAAGGATGTCCAGGAAATAAATGAGAAGATCAGCTCAATGGTCAATCATGTCTTGCAAAAATGTGACTCTTGGGTGGTGGAGTCACAAAGTTTCATTTCCAGGCTTTGTGTGGCTTCCGATGAAGATTTAAAGGATGCTAGAATTGCTGATAGAAGAACCACCTACATCAAGGCTAGTAAAATTGTCAACTCCCAGAAAATTGCTAAGAAGTGTAAAGATTGCGAGTTAGTATTTACAAGGAGAGTTGAAGAGATTAAAAAGGATTTTAATGTTTTGGTCAACTACAAATCACCCCCCTTGTTTTCCCTAGATGGGAATGTGCAAACTATGGAGGAAATTATAGAGGCTATCAAATATAAGGACTGGACCGCGACTAAGCTTCCAAGTTCAAGTACAGTGCATATAGCTGATGAGGTTGAATGCAATATTTTTTGCCTTTCTCGCCTTTATCATTACCTTGGAGTGGTTACTACTAGATGGGGGGTCATGTCTGTCAAAGAGGTTTTCCAGCTTGATCAAGCTTATAGGATCAATTGTAATATGTCTTTACCCATTGAGGAAGAATGGTAGGCATAACACTCCTCCTTCTTCAAACTTTAGGAATTTCCAAAGAGTTGGGTTCATACCTCCACTAGTGAAGGCCCTGTGAGTAACCAGAACTATGAAGAGGTTTTTCACATTACCCTAGCCTTCTAGTTTTTGGGTTCACTTTTATATTGTGCAAAAGTGATAGGGGTAAAGTAAGGTCGGTAAGGAAAACAGGTAATGCACTACGGGGTGGCAGCACATTTTTCCTTTATCATTTTTCTTTTTAGAGGAGTGCCCAAGACACGTGTCGAGATGGTGGAGATTCACTGCAAAAACATTCTTCGGAAAGAATAAGTTCCTGACCAAGTGACGTGTTACCTCCATATCAAAGGAGGACGATATCTTTTAAGCATTGGCAGAACTTTTTGGTTTCTCTTTGTTTGTCTCAAGATGGAAGCTTCCGGTCAGTGCTACAAGGTGATGTGATTAAGTCAAAAGAAGTAATTGCTGAAATTTCATTTTTAAGATTGAATCTGATATTGCTCTCTCTTCAAAATATCTTGAAGACATTAATGCAATAGCTAAAAAGTTAATGCAAAGATATTTTGGGACCTAACCAAGGGCTTATAAATCAGATTGTGAGCTATCAAGTATCAACATCTAGCAGCATTTACTTCTAGGAAAGTGTTTCTCTCTTTAAATGAATATAAAAGGAAGGCATGTTACCAGAAAGAGAGATTTTTTTAGAAAATGATTTTTCAAGGAGGAAATTGTTTTCTTCGAAAAGAGGAATTGTTTTTCCTTTTTAATTTTCTTAAAGTTTATGAACTATATTTTAGAAGCAAATAATAGAAATATTTTATTCTAGAAAATTATATCTATTAAGGTTTAAACTATTTTTTAGATTGGCATTCAACCTCTATTTCAAAGTTAGTTTTAATTAAAGCATGAACTATTAAGGGGAATTTTTGAGACTGTCCATGAATGGACTTTTCAAGTCTTCTTTCTTCATATTATTATTTTGAATGAAACACTATTCTTGCAAGATATATTTTGATTGTTTAAATAGCGGATTTCTATGTTGTATGCTTGTACTATGAAGTAGCATTTTGAGAAAAATTGGACTATATCATTGGAATTCTCCGCTATCTTTGAAATTGTTATTTTCCTGTGCTATGCTGTATTATGAGACAAAGTTCCCATAATTTTTGAAATATCATTCTTTTACTCTAAGGACTTTTTACGTTTGATCAGACCTCAATGAACATTTCCTATGGAAGATTTGAAAGTCTACACTATGCTTGAAGTTAGCCTTTGTTGTTTGTTCTTTTTCCAACAATGAGGGGTTGTGGCGTTCTGTGTCCTTTATATCAATCATAGGAATTATTTGAGTTTAAAGTTTTTTAGAAGCTTTAGCGTATTGCCTTTCATGTTTTATATTTACATTTATTTTTCTCCCTTATCTCAAAACCCCAAAACAAGGAGCCAAATTTCTATAAAAAGCCCAGAGGTATTCAGTGAGATGCAATTTGTCCCCCACTCACTAAATTTCCCATAAGACTATTGAAGAGGTACAAGCTTTTATGATCAATAGATAGCTGGCACCATTCAAAGAAGATCAACGGTTTCAGATTTGAGACATGGCCACATCTTGACCACTCCCTATGCGTCCGTGTTGGTTTATTTCATATTATTTTAAATACACAGGCTAGCGGCCGATGGCCACGTATCATACTTGGTGGTGGGACCAGTGTATCTGCAAGGCTAGAGAACATAGTTTGAAGAAGATCAATGACAGACATCACAACACATGTTCTCATCAGGGTTGTTCCCTGTGCGCCTGTCTGTCTAAAGCATTAAAGAAAGATAGTTACACAGGCTAGTAGGCTGAGTGAAACTTGTCACATTTGTGGGACCTGTGAAGCTTTGAATATGGTGATTTCTTCATAAACAAGGAGATCAACGATCGATGACAGGTGAGGTGGGTCAATCCTAATTGCTCCCCGCCATCCCATGAGGGCCCCACCTGTGTCCTATATTTTGAAGCAGGAAAGTGCCATGTGGACATTCTAAAAGGCTCCAATCGAAGATTGCTAAAATTGGCCAAGAGGGTACTATTTCCAAACAATACCATTTTTAAATTTATTCTTTGAGGCATATGCTTGGGAGTTCGGCCATTAGTTCTAACAGTTACTGATATGTTTGTGGTTGAAATATGTGTATAGAGTGGATCTATATCTACTTAGGGATTTTTTGATTAGGAAAAGGAATTAAAAGAACAATTAAAACTTGGTCATAATTAGTTGCACTGGTAATCTATCTGTTGATTTACTTATTTAGAAACATGATCAACGATTGAGATTAA
This sequence comes from Sequoia sempervirens, assembly GCA_007258455.2. Classification (NCBI taxonomy): domain Eukaryota; kingdom Viridiplantae; phylum Streptophyta; class Pinopsida; order Cupressales; family Cupressaceae; genus Sequoia; species Sequoia sempervirens. The sequence goes on from VDFB02105785.1 coordinate 564,468,528, forward strand.
AAATGATCAAAGCAGACTGTTGTCATCCTGCGCGCTCAAGATTTATTTGAGTATTAATGGTTGGAACACTTGCATTCGTCGATATAATGAGGACCGATGGCCATATTTTTCATTCAAAATTTTCTTTTACACACTAATAATTGAGTTTGAGTCTGAGAGAAGAATTAGCAAATATTTTCTGGTTCTTATCACTGAGAAGATGAGTAAGTTTAGAGATTCTATTATGCTAGTCCGAAGGTCTAGGATATTGAGTCTTCTCGAGTCTAAAGAGAACATTCTCGAGGATGAAATTGAGACACAGGGAGCTCTTGATACACCAAAGATTATAAGGGGATGTAGGAAATACAAGAAGTATGGTGTTAGGAGTAACTACTGCCTAAGGAGTTGAACTCTTTCAGAAGAGATGGTCAAGTTCAAAGGGAAAAGTTGGTGGAAAATGAAAAGAAGGAAAAGAAAAAGTGAAAGTATCGTAAGGCTTATATGGGAGGATGTAATTCTCCTAGTGAGGTTTTTGATATCCCTTCAGACAGTGAGGGTGACACTGATCTAGAATGTGACATTTATCCACTTTCCCTAGTACCTTTTGAAGATTCTAATGATGAGGCGGTGACGGTTCCTCCAGTTCCACCACGAACAAGATGTGGGAAAGTATCCTAAAATGATGATGACTCAGAGTGATGATTTTGCCTCATTTTTGTTTTAGACAACACCATATCCCTTTTTTAGGATTGTCCTATTCAACATTCATGTGATTTCTTGTTTCTAGCGCTAATGTGGAAATTTTTTAGGTTGGTGTGTTGGAGAAGTGCCAAATTTTCTAACCTTGGCGGCATGCATTTTTTTTCTAGATGACATACAAGTTTTTGCTAGAGCTACAAGTGGAGAATATTCTTTGGTTAGAAAGGACGAGGATTTGATGTTGTTGCAGTAACAAACTTTGTCTTTTAAGGAGCCGGCATGTCTTCATGCAAGGGATGTGGAATTTGGTCTTTTACACTTCCATTTTCCACAATGAGTACATATAACTAATTGAGGATGTCTCAAATTCTGGTGCAAATCATCTTCAAATGAAATGAAATGTAAATGTAATTGATCCTGATGCTTGTTGCTTCCTTATTCTGTAAAAAGGATTTCAAGTCTCATTCCAAAGGGTCATATTTTTAAGTATTAATAGGGTTTTAGGTGAAAGCTAAGTTTAGGAAAGGCACTTTGTAAAGAATATGATGAATACAACAGTAGATTGTCTTGGGTATGAGTCTTGTATGTAATAGCCTTAAATTAGTTCTATAGAGGCTATTGACACAAAACAAATATTAGTCCAAATACAAATACTCTCCTATGTATCTTTCTCACAACTTATAAATGAAAATACTAATGGTGTTATCATTTATCTTCAATTGTTCCATTGAATATATGATTATGTTTTAGCTTTAACTCAAAGAGTTGATTAAAATGCTTAAGGAGGGTTATAGATTTTGTAAGGAATTGCATAGGATTTGTAAGGAGTAATTTTTTTTAGGCATTGTGAGTTTTCATAAATGCAAAGCACTATGGAAATAGTCCACCTGTCTCTGAATTAAGTAGCTTACATATATTATTGGTTCTTATATATTTGACTCTGTTGCTCCAATTGATGAAACACTTGTCTATTTGTTAGAAAATATTGCATTTAATCGAATAATTAGCATACATGGCCATAGACTTAAAATAATAACAACATTCATTTAAAATATTTTAAAGTATAGTCTGGGTTTGAGCTACCCCTGTTTCCTAGCAAATAGGTAATCATCTGCTTAAAGTTCTATCAAACCTTCATTGAAGTACATTATTTGCAATATGTAGGAATAAATTTGCATATAAATGTGTTATCAATTGGATACACCTCATGTAAACGCAATATAGAATGCCCACCAAGGTCCCACAGAGCCTAAAGTGTAGGAGTAAAAACCTCAAAATCCTTTACTTGTTTTGGCACTAGCCTTGCAGATTCTTCATTATAGGAGCTGACTACTCTTTAGAGAACTCTAAGGTTTTGCTAGATAAATCACCAATAGAAATGGTGACTCTATTGGGGAAAATGCAAAGAATATTCTAATAGAAGATCACCTAGCCTTAAGAGTCAAGAGTTTGGTGACTCTGGACATCTGGTTCAGATATTAAGAACTTTTTAGACCTAGAAGTGATTCTATTGTTGTGATGTCACATAATTTATGTGTGACTCTATAGTGGGAAAAGACCCATAATGAAATTCATTCTTAAAAAGACCTTCTTGTTGCTTGAAGTTCAGTCCTCTGTGAAGAGAGGTGGCAACTCTGTCTAAAGAACCTATTGAATATGTTAAGAGAATTTTAGATCTAAAATATTTCCAATCAGGAAGAATAATCTACAACAGCTATAATATATCTAGGTATTCTTCATATTTTGGTTTTCAAGAAGCATACATTCTACATATGAAGATCACATTTGAAAGTCATGAAAAATTTGGTTCCCTATTAAGTGAATAAACACTAAGAGAAGGAATGGTTGTGATTTTTTTTTGTATACTTCTATATTACTAGATTGAAAAATCTACTGTGAGGAGAAGTATAAATTATTCTTGGAGAAATTAATTTAGAAGATCTTAAGCAAATCAAGATAGAAAACTACATTATAAAAGCTTAAGATTATGTTGTAAAATAACTTGGATGTACCCTTTGTAATTACAATGTTGATATGAAAAGCTTGTAAGGGTATAAGAAAGTACATCCTCATTATATACACCTTTGTATGGTTCCTACTGCAACCATGGTTTGTAAACAACTCCAGTCAAGTTCTAAGAGAATTTTTAACTCTAAAAGATATAAAGCTATTAATTTCATTGGAATTAATGGTTAGCCAAATGTTATTCCATCTAAAATCGGGGAATATTTACCAAAATTCAATGGCACAAAGAATGAAGCAACAAATAAGCATTTTCAAGAATTTAGCAACTTAATGGATGACTATGAGATAGATAATGAGGATGTGGTTATGAAGTTATTTTTTCAATATTTGAAAGGAGATGTAAGGGACTAGTTCTCTAATATACCAACCTGCTCTGTTTATTCTTGGAGTGAATTCAAAGCAGTGTTCCTAGAGTAATATGGTGAAAGAGTCAATTCTAGTTCTATGCTCAATAAATTTATGAACATTGCTAAAGAAGAGGATGAGCTAATCCAAACATTTAACTAGAAATTTACTAAAACATTGAGGGATATTCCTGAAGGTATGGTACTAAGTGATGCAGTATGTTTGGTTATTTATTTGGGAGCCTTTGATAATGAGATGAGCTATTTCCTGAGATATAAGGATCTTAAAACCTTGTATAAGGCATATGGGGTAGCCATGAACATTGAAAACAACTTGAAATATTGAATGCAAAGGAGTTATCTATCTACAAGTGTTTACTACCCCGATACACTAAATATTGACAAGAGGTGTATGTTAAAAAGTAAACATGAGGGTGAAAGCACCTACAACCCTATTGTTTCATCTTACACATCATTCCATAATATTGATCACATAGAGTCCCAAACATATCTTCAAGAAGTTGCATGCATTTGTAATCCTATAGCCCCTCTTCAAGATCTCTCTAGCATAAGAAGACATGAAGGAGAATCATTATATAATTTTTATGCAAGATTTATGGATACTCTGTCTTCAATTCTTGAATGCCACAAACCTAAAATATGTAGCATGCATTGATTTATTTTATGAATCTTATGAACTAGGATTGAGTGCTCTACCAAAGGAGTTGAATAGGCTTGACCAAGTGTGTGAATGCATTTTGTGTTTTGAAAATATTAGAGATGATCATAAAAAGAATATTATGTTTCCAATTTTCAATAGTAATGATTTTGCTACTCCATATGAGTTAAGTAACTAGATATCATATAAAGAAGAAGAGAGTAGAGTGAAGATTGAAAATGTACACCTTAGTGAAGCAAATGAAATGTGTGGTTTCAATTCTTTTGAAGACTCCAACATTTTTGGTCCTATGGAAGATATAACATTGTGCAATCAATTTGAATATTTTGAAGATAGCTACAGTGTTGACAAGTCTCCTTGATGCAATAATAATGATGATGTCATTGAGGATGATCACTCCTCTGATAGTTAGGGTTTTCCTCATATGAAAAAGATTGAATTCTTTGCTACAAATGAGAAATAAGATAGTGGAAAAACATGTTTTCCTAAGAAGGAAAAACTCTCTTCCTATGAAGAATTTTCAGAGTATGAGTTAGAGATGTTACTTGAAAAAGATGTAAATGAAGTTGGAAATCTATTTGTATGCTCTTCTAGTGATTTTTGTGATTCTAAAAATAATGATGACTTGAAGGATTTAGATCTTCATAATGACGAGGTTGAGGTTTTTATATCAAAAATGAATATAAGGGAAAACCCCTTATTTGATGAGCCTCCATCTTCACTAGAGATAAGGAATGATGATCCCTATTGGTGTAGATCTAATCCAATTTTTGCTGAGAATTATGATGATGCACTTGAAACATGGTTAGAATGTGACCTTGAGAAAACAAAGCAACACATGGATAAGCTTCTGGAGGATGTTACATATGACTGTTTCACATTTGATACAAATGTTGCAGATAAGGATGAGTATCTTGATGATAATTACTTAGAAGAATATGAATAATTTCAATTCTTAGTTCAATTGGGAGATGTTTTAGTGGAGTGTGACAATAAAATATAGAGAAAAGAATGTTATTTTCAATATAAAGATATGTCATGTGATGATGGAAATTTTTAGTGTGTTCCTAATAGTACAATACAAAATGACCAAGATTACATTAGTGATAATATACTCAGAAAAATTGAGAGAAGAGCTAGTGACAATGTTTGTAAACAGGCAGTCTCCAAGGGTATCTACATAGTCCTACTTGTAAGAAGAAGGATATACATGTTGCAATGGTATGGAAAAAGGTAAATGTGGGTTGAAGGAAGTCATTTCTTTCAATAGATTAGTTTTTGACAGGGGCAAGAATCAGCCCTAATTTTTAGTGGCCTAGTGCCACCAGGAAAAAATTGAAGCCTAGTTAGATTGCAGAGTGCATACTCAAAATTTGCACCTCGGGAGAAGGATTTAGATAGAGTGGAGATTAAATCTCCCTTTTTAGGTCTTGTCTTGCTTAAAAATTGAACATATTTTTTTTTGTTTTTCTTTTTCATTTTTTTTCCTGGTCTACTTCATCCAGGAATCTGGGATATATCCATGCCTGTGAGAGGAATGTGTCCCCAACAGGAGCCACTGATGGAGCCCCTAAAAAAAAGTCTCAGTTCCATTTTACAATTGTGCAAAATTTGGCTTGGACCCTCATTTTTGACTTAGGGTTGTATCCTCATCACTGTGTTAGGGTCTTTATGTTGTTAAAACCCTTCAAAATTGGCCTACAAGTTCTGAAAAACCCTTGGTCATTATATTATTGCATTGACCTATTTTCCCAATATCTGGTTGCTTAAAATATCACTTATGCCACCAAATTCATTGCTTTCACCAACCCCTAGAGTTTAGGATTTTCAGTCATCTTGATCATTTTTCATTGTTTAATTTTTTTCTATGGTTGGGCTTGATTTTACTTTTATTGACTTAAGTCTTAAATCCTCATTCCTAAGGGTCAAATTCCTGTTGGCCTAGTGTACTGTAGAAAAAAGGAAACTTGCTTGATTTTGGATTAATTGATGATAAATTGGACTTAATGAGGCCTTGATTTGGTGTTGTGAAGTGTTTTTCACATCCACACTAGGTCTTGGACCCTTTCAAATGCATTTAATGATGTCTTGTGAAGGTGTTGTGAAGTGTTGTAAAACATTTCTACACTTTTTCTAGACTCTTCTTATTATAATTAATCTAAAAATAACCTTTTTACCCTTTATCAAGTCCTATTTTAAAGTGTTGTAAAGTCTTGTAGCAAGATTTCACGCTTTTCATTTTTCAGGTTGTTGCATAATGTAATAAAAAAATTACCTTATTTCACATATGAAAATTACATTTAAACATTTCACTTTAAGTCATTGCATTGCACTTTATTTACTTTCTTATGTTAGTATGTGTTCTCTTCAAGCATTGTATATTTCTAGAATATCAAGTTGCTTGTATGATTCTATTTTTCATGGAAATAATCCAGGACAACAAAGTAAAATATTTGATAAGCAGGTTGCATACCCTCCTAGTACCTATCAGATTTGTAAGAATATCATAACACAAGAGGATACAAGTGTAGATAAATTAACGAAGGTATTTTGGTGAAAGTAGCTACAAGCATTGAGGATCTTGATTGTCCCTCTCCTCTTCATCCTTTGGAAGACATTAGAAATAAAAAGGATGAAATCATAGAAACATTCCTGAATATCACCTTACCTAATCTCCATAACCATGACAATCAACATTGTTCTTCTCCTAATACCCCTCCTAGATGTAAAGAGGATAGGTTGGTGTTAGAAGACATCCCTATTAAGAATCGTGAAACCCTTGATCCTCCCTTCCCTCATGCTCCTACCATTTGGGACAATATATTTTACAACCACAGTGGTCCTTCTCTTGATGCCTCCCCCACTTGTGATGAAGCTACTTTACAAACCTCAAACTTGGATGAACATATTACAAGCTCTCCTAAAAGGGTAGATAATATGGAACAAGAGAATGAGACCTTAAAGACAATGGAAACTCAATTAACACCTCCTAATCATCCCCCTCTTGCTAATTCCATCATTGATCACTCCCCTATTGGTGATGAAGTTATTGTGGAAGAACCGAGCCTTAATTTTCAAGAACATGTGGTTCGTTGTTTTCCTAAAAACTCTCCTTCTAGGGAGGATATCATGATACAAGACACAAATAACATTGATAATAATATTATGCACTTAAAAGAAGATTAAAAACTTATGTTAGACTCTCATTCGCAAAGGGATGTTAATATTATTCAACCTCAACTCATCCTTTACCCATCGTAACATACACCTTCACCTCCATCTAAACCCAAGTTTACTCTTTAGCCACCTCAGAATAATGTATCACAGTAGCTGATTCATAATACCATTGCTCAGACATATAACACTAGAAATAATCTGTAATCACAAAAACCCACACCAACACCCTTACCTTTGCCAAATACCATTTTTCCTAGAGATCCTTGATTAAATTCACCCATTCAGGAGTACAATTTTTTTGAACAACTAAAGAATACTCCTACTAAGATATCCATATGGGATCTTATTCAAGCATCCCCTCACTATCACAACATGATCGAAAGAGCCATTGTGGTGTTGGTTTCATAGTGGACTATTCTAAAAATCATCATCTGTGGTTCCCTAGTTTTTTTTATAGTAGACTATTGTAAAAATCATTGGCTTCGACTCTGTTTTATGGCAGATTTGAGGGCTTTAAAATTGTCGTTCTACACAATCTGTAGGTCATTCTACTTGGGTTTTTTGTATAAATGGTTTATTTATTGTTTATGTTAAAACTATTTTTGTTTGGAATCTGTAAGTCGCTTTCCATGGATGTCTGGCATTATGGTTTTATATGGATGGAGAAATTGCAGTTAAATCTTCTTTGTTTCGTGAAAAAATTTGGTCAAGTTTTGTAGTTTTTTCATTCCTAGTTTATTTTTTGTAGTTATCTTTATGCATCTTTGGCCTTATACCCATTACCATAGGAGCAACTGTAGTTAAATCTTGTTTCATTCATCAAAAAATATGGTTAGGGTTAGTAATTTTATTGCACTCCATTTATTGTTTTAGTTTTATGTGTTTATCTTTGTCGTTAGATGGATTAACATAGGAGAAATTGGAGATTAACATAGGAGAGATTGCATATATATAGATATGCAAAGTTTTTGTTATTTGTTTGAAGTTTCTGACAAGATTTCCGTTAGCCGAGCCATGAATAGGATTTGTCGTGTAATAGCTCTTTTACAATTTCTCATGAAAGAAAGAAGATTTAACTACAATTCCTGCACCCACAAAGAGTGGTAATCTCTTTGAAGTCTCCAAAATGGGTATAACATCAAAGATAGAAACATATAACAAGAAGGCATTAACAATAATTTAATCATCTATGCAACACACCCATGTAAAAAAGAGTATAACCCCACAAACTTCATTGAAAATTCGAACTGCATCACCTCGCACTAAATATTATAGAGAAATAGAAAAATTGTAAAAGAGGTATTAGAATAACACTAATGTAACTTGGATTCTCAATTAAGTCTATATATATATATATATATACATGTATGTATGCATATATATATATATATACATGTATATATGCATAAATATATGTATGCATGTTTTACTAATAGCTCCGTTACAATTTCCCCATTTCTCTATAATACTAAATGCTAGATAATGCAACTCCTTTTATACAATTACTCTATTTGTTAGCAGACTACAAAGATCATGGGCACCAAAATGAAATCAAAACCATGGCAGCTCAATCAATGTGCAAATGTATATATGCAAACACAAGAATAATATATGCGTGTATCTATATATATATTATACATATATATACATATATACATGCATATATTGTAAATTCAAGCTCCATTATTTGGCATTAAATATTATAGACAAATGGGAAAATTGTAAAAGAACTATAAGGAAAACACTAGAGAACGACATACATCTGATTCTTAAGTATCATCCTAATAGCTCTTACAACTATTACATAGACTGCTTGTCTTTCACCAATATGTTGCATGATATTCTTTTTCCCACTTCCACCTTTCACATAATGTACATATTTTTTGGCAGGCACTTGCTTGGCATGCGAGTGATTTTATCTTTGTCCATCTTTGGCCTTATACTTGTTACCATAGGAGCAATTGTAGTTGAATCTTGTTTCTTTCCTCAAAAAATATGGTTAGGGTTAGTATTTTTATTGGCCTCCATTTATTATTTTAGTTATCTATGTGCATCTTTTTCGTTAGATGCATTAACATAGAACCAATTGCATATTAACATAGGAGTGATTGCATAAAAATGTATATGTAGAGGGTTGGTATGAAATGATGAACATGTTCGAGATAAAATTAGTTTCATCGCTGATAAGTGTTATTGTTTCTAATATCTATTTTATCTGTTTAATTTATCTGTTTGAAGTTTCTGGTGGGTTCTCCACTGGCTTAACCGTGAACAGGATTTTTTGTGCAATAGCTCTTTTACAAATTCTCTATTTGTCTACAAAATTTAGTTCTAGGCAATGTACCTCAAATTTCTAATTAACCCTGTGGCATTATAGGTAGTATGTGCAGATTATTGCTACTGGGTATGTGCAGGATCATCATGGAAAAAATAGGCCCTTAAGTGGCAAAAAAAATTAGAAAAATTAGAGTTAGGAAACTTGACATAAAAGTTTGAATAAGTTATCTATATTATTTCAAAAATATGTAAGAATAGAATTTATAGAAAATTGAATGTAGTTTCTAAACTACTAGGTTTATTTTTTTAAAAATCTATTTGTTAAAAATCTGAAATTTCAATGCAAGAGTACTTAAATTTGGGGAAAAACTAAGAAGTAGGTGTCTGCGACCACCTAACCATAATAAAATGATAATATTTTTTATAAGAATTTAGATATAAGTAGAGGACTCATGTCCTGATGTGATGTTTTTTTGTAATTTTTTTCTTAGTATATAATTAATTATGAATCTTTTATTACAACTTTTAAAAATATAAAACTTGTATGTCTAACCACCTTAACTTGGTCAAAACTTCATGAAATTCATTTTTTTTTAATCCTATAGTATGCGAAGCATAGAATGTGACACATGTTTCGAATTCAAAAAATGTGATATCATTTGAAAGCTATAGATGTTTTTCAATCAGCCTATCAATTAGGACTCTAGTTGTAATTCAAATAGAAAATAAATAATAATTATTTATTAAATTCAAAGTAAAGAATAATTTATATTGGTGGAAAGCTGAGAATCTCCTTTAAAAACCCTTTTCATTTCATTAGTTTTGGGTAAAAGGAAAAGTCATCAGCCACATACCCTACAAAAACCCATCATATCACCACTTTTTGGCCCATCATGATCCTGCACATACCCTACTCATTGGCTTTACAAGTTCTATTTAATATGGGTTTGGTACCAAATAATGTAGCTTGAATTTTGAATTGACAAACCAACTCTTACACAACCTACTTGTCTTGTATGAATATGTTTAGTGTGGGTTTCCAATCATCTGTGATTTACCTATGACTTTTAAGTGTTTTTTTAATAGTTGTTTTACAATTTCCCTATTTTGTCTATAATATTTAGTGGCAAATAATGTAGCTTGAATTTTCAATTGAGAAACCAGTTGTTACATAGAAATTGTTGTTACAGCTTGTCTAGATAGTGATAGAATTATAGGTAGAGATGTTTATAGCTAATTATTTTCATCATAAGGTCTAGTACCTTTTATACAATTCTCTATTTGTCTTCAATATTTACCAGCAAAGGATGTAGCTTGAATATTGTATCAATATGTTTCAAATTTTGTTATATGTGTATAAGTTTAAAGAAATGGGAAAGGTCTTTTTTACATAAAAAGATTTAGAATCACATCATATAATTATTGTCATAACCTAAAGAAAGTAGGTATTATCATAAAGAACCAACTTTATATAGTTGATTTAGCAAGCTAAAAAGATAGCTCTATGAGCGTGGAGAATGTAGTCAGCAGAATAGAATATGTTGTGTAATTGTAGTAGCCAATGTATGACGGTTAAATCAAAATAGATCAGGAAGAAAGAATATAATGAAACATATTGATATAACACACTCAGTAAAGATGTATGGTTTACAAGCAAGGCCTTTAATAATAGCAACAAGATTTATTATAGACTTAGAGTTGTCCTTCAACATGTATAGGTCTTTTGTTGGAATTTGTAGCAAACTAGTGGCAGCTTCATCAAAATCAATACACCAAAGGCTGGTTGAATGGCTACATATATACATACATATATTCTAAATTTGAGCTCCATTATTTGGCAATAAATATTATAGAGAAATAGCCAAATTGTAAAAAAACTATTAGGAAAACACTCAAGAACCACAAAAAATGAGAGAATATTGAAACCCAATATGAAATAGATCTTTGAAATAGGACGAAAGAATATCATAAAATATATTCACACAACACAAGCAATCTATGTAACAGTTGGTTGAATGGTCTTAAAACTTTAACTGCAAAAGATAGCGATGGTTGCATTCCTCAATTTCCATCTGGAAACGGTCACAAAACCAAACATCAGCACTAGGGCAATAGACCTAGGCAATTTGTTACAAGGAGATTCAAGAAAATTAGGGAAAAAAGAATATCATGAAACATATTCATACAGGATTTGAGCTATGTTCTTTGTTAATAAATATTGAAGACAAACAGAGAAATTTTATAGGAGGTGTTAGAATAAGAACTATTTGCTGCAAGTTATTTTACATGGGTGTTTTGCATAAATGTTTTCTCTATAATATTTAATGCCAAGCAATGTAGCTCAAATTCATAATTATTTTTGTGGCATTATACACATTTTGTGGAGATTGTTGCATCATATAGTTGTTGTCATATCCTAAAGAAAATAAGTATCATCATAAAGAGTTGGGATTACATAATTGATTTGGCAAGTTGAAAAGATATTTCTATAAGCGTGGAGGAAAAAATAGTTTGGTGGATTTTAAGTGTTATTCTAATAGTTTTTTTATTTGTTCAACTTTATATCTTTAGTTGATAGGCTATTTGTTTGAAGCTTCTATTTGTTAAGAAGACAACATTTAATCATGCAATATGTGTAACATATTCATAATGCCAGAATGGATCTTCTGATAATATAACTTAATCAATATATTTTCTTGCATATTTTGTAGTATACTTTCCCCCATTGCAACATTGAATATTGCATTTACTTCCTGCTATGCCATTGTACTACAATTGGTGTATATATATATTGAATTTTCCATTTCGTATTTAAAAATATACATATATGTAGACATATATATCCATATATACAAACCAGGACCCCTATGGCTCATTTGAAAATGCAAGTAAACATCCAAACTAGATTTTCCCTCAGTTGACTGATTGAGAAGGCTTCAAATTCAAACCTTTAGTTGCCTATAATAATTCCAAACTTCAGATTAGACAATATTCTATAAGCAACCAAAAAGGTTTGAATTTGTAGCCTTCCCAACCACTTGATTGAGTGGAAAATCAATTTGGATATTTATTGCCTTCATAAATTTCAAGCGCAGGAGTTAGATAGTGAGAAACAAATATGCTATACACATCTACTTAGATATACTAGTGTGTATATAAATAGATATATAGATATGTACATATGGATATATATATCTACTTATATGTGTGTTTATAAACATGTAGAGAAAGGGGAAATTCAATGCATATATGTACTTAATTATTTCTACATATATATACATGTGCATATATTCTACATTCACGCTCCATTATTTGGCATTAAATATTATACACAAATAGGAAAATTGTAAAAGAACTATTAGGAAAACACTAAAGCGTGACATATGTCTAATTCTTGAGTATCATCCTAATAGCTCTTACAATTGTTACATATATTGCTTGTGTTGTACCAATATATTGCATGATATTCTTTTTCCCTCATTTGTTTGAAGCTCCCTATAACAAATTGTTAATTGTCATTTTTTTTTTTTTGTAAGGTAGGAAAATATATTGATTAAGTTACATTGTCGAAAGAGCCGTTGCGGTGTTCCTTGCATATTACACTATTGTAAAAATCATCGCCCTCAGGTCTCTTCTATAATAGAATTGAGGTTTCCCAAACTGTTGTGTTGTGGAACCTATAGGTCATTCTGCATGGGTATTTTGCATAAATGTTTTGTCCATAATATTGAATACCAAGCAATGTAGCTCGAATTTCCAATTAAGCTTGTGATGTTATACACATATTGGATAGATTATTGCATCATATCATTTTTACCATAACATAGAAAAAATAAAAAACTACATAAATACCCATATATAGAAATAATAAAAAATTGCATGGATACACATATAAGCGGCCTAAAAGATAGAGAGATACATATAGGGCTATATGCATTTTCATTTATCATTTTTATTCTTGTTATTACATCTCATGTTGTTCAAGGACAGTATTAAAAGTGGAATGGTTATAGATTGATATTTCTAAGTTGTCTACCAATTACCATTGGGATGTTGCATTATATTAATCTTTTATTTTTATTGTGAAATAGAGCTATCGGTTAGTGAAATCAAATTGCAACATTTTTTCCATGCAAATAATTTCCTAGAACTATGTCTATGGAAACGGGCTTTGTGGATGGGTTTGAAAAACCCCCCAATATTGATTTGTTGGCAACACCCATTGGTTCCATTGCGGAGTCTGGCTCTGAGGGAGTGCTCCACCGGCCTTCAGATCCTGATTTCGCAAGTATAATTTTCCTTTTTGTTATACCTATTGCAAATTTGGCATTATTATTTATAGTTTTCTTGGCTTCAAGGTGTCTATATACATGGGTCATCTTGACAAAGCATATAGATGTGGAAGTAGATATGCATTCCTATTTTCCAGCATATAAAAGCATCCCTTTCATGTATATGTATATTTGTATGTATATGTATGTATATATTTGTATATGTATATGTATATGTATGCATATGTGTATATATGTCTATGCATATATATATATATATATATATATGTATGTATATATATATATGTATGTATATATATGTATATGTATATGTACATGTATATGTATATGTATATGTATATGTATATGTATATCTATGTATATGTATGTATATGTATATTTATATGTGTATGTAGATGCATATGTGTATGTCTATGTATATGCAAAAAAAAACTACAATATGATAGATCAGATATGAAGACAACAAATTTTTCCCATTTTCTATGAAATCAACAACAATGACTCTTTTGACAATACAACTTAATCAAAGTATAGTTTCTCACACTACAAAATTCAATATTTCATTTACTTCATCCGCCCACATTTAATTTGTATGCTCCCATTGTGCAGCAACGTCAAAATGCATTAAGCCTCACACAAGAAAACACTTACCATCTAGCTCTCGTGTACTGAGGTTGCCAACTCCTATATGTGTCTGTATGCATATGTATGTATGTATATGTATGCATATGTATGTGTCTGTATATGCATATGTATATGCATATGTGTATGTATATGTGTATGTATATGTATATGTATATGTATATGTATGTGTATGTGTATATATAAATGTATATGTATGTATATGTATATATAAAGTTGAGAAGGATGCAAAGAAAATACTACAATATCATTGATCAGATATGAAGGCAATCGATTTTCCCCAAATTGTCATTGTGTCATGTGTGTGTAGATACATGCCTACAAAATTCTTTATAAATAGTTGGCTTCAATAAACATAACTTTCTATTGGTTGTGTGTAACCAATATTGCATTGTTCTAAACATGAGATATGGGAATAGTGAAATAGTGGAAGTGGTTAACACAAAAAACTGCAAAATCATTGTGTATATATTTTAATATATTCTAATGCTCAAACTATGCTATTACTTTTCTTATCATTCGCAGATATAGATTTATGTACACATGGATACACATATATATTTTGTTATATGTTTATGTGTAATTGCTACTTTAAATATATCTATGGTTATAAATGTATATTCATGTATCCTAATGTGATTGAGCTTGTATGTATACTCGTAGGATGTATGAGTACATTCAAGTTGCATAGTCCAATCAATTATTGAATTTCAAAAGGGTAAAAATAGCAATGAAACTATTTGTACTATAGGTGGCATAAAGAGGAAATATCCATGAAGCACCGCAAAAAATACTTGCAGCAAAGGATAACTACAACAACCACACCTGCACGTCAGACTGCTAATAATCCTCCCTTGTAGCACCCATTTGCAATGGCAGATGCCACCCCTTATATACAATCTCAGAGCAACTCCCCTGTTGCACCAACATAGCAACAACACCTCAAAGAAATATTCAACAATAGCTATCTTGTTGTGGTAAAGCAGTTTCAATATCATATAGATGCACTTTTCAGCCATTTTGTTTGCCAAATATGTAGGGAAAGCTACATAGGGATGCACACTCGAATGCTAGGGTCAGGAGCCACATGTGTAAGGTGTTATTCTAAAAAAGGTACCCATCACTTTAGCTCTACAAATGGCATGGACCCAGGACCACAACCATTGTTACTGAAAAGGTTAACACAAGTTGAAGAAATGCTTATTGCTAGCATGGCTCCAGTTTTACAGGTGTCCCACGCTAGAGGAGAACAATTTAAATATAGTGGTCACACAATAATCTTACCTCAGGATATCTCGAGCATAGAAAAACTTTTCCTGTGTCGATTGCAAGACCTTGAGGTTGTGATCGTCCGCTGAACCACCATTGAAGGTAGGAATTATGATTATTATGTTAATAAACATCATGTCATGGATGCATTGAAATAAAAAATTCAATATGACAAATACTACAATGACGTTGAGATTGATGTTGAGGCTCTTAATATGTTACCTAATGTTATTGTTGATGTGTCCAATTTCTTGCATACAATAGACCAAGTTTCTAATGAAGAGTTAATGCCATCAACTAGCTCAACAAATTTTGGTCAAGAAGAAAATGGCCCTTCAAACTTTTCATCATTTATTCCTTCCTTACCAAATGTTAGGCGAGAGCTGAAAGCAATCAAACATGTCTTACAAATTGAAAAAAAAGAGCAAAATATATTGTCTTGGCCTAAAATTAGCTCTTCTCCTATTAATGAATACAACACTGAAGGTTTATTTTCAATGGCCTTTCCAACATTGTTCCCCACTGGAGCAACACTTCCCCTTCAATCAAGAAATGTTAAAATTCACTTGCATGAATATGCCCTCCACCTAATGAGATATTTTGACCATAGATTTGGAAAAAGTGTTAGGTTTAGATATTTTCTCTACAACTTGATAATGAGACATCGCAGCCAACAAACTGTTTCTGTCTTTGTTCAAGTGGATCTAGAGGAAAAAATTCCCAGGTCGTTGTCTATTTTGCAGCAATAGCTTCAAGCTGCTCCTGATCGCCATATAGCTGAGCAGTTGATGTGTTTTGGCGCATCATTACATGGGACTTTCTCTTTTTGGAACTCTTGTCAGGCCCAACTAACTGCTATGATCGAATAGCTTGGCATACTACCCCTTTTTCACTTTGAGTTGTGCAGACACAAAATGGGCTGACCTACAAAATGTTTTCTCTTTTGTAGCCCGTTTAACAATGGATCCTTAAACAAAGACACTAATAGATAGTGTTGTTCAAAATCCACATATAACATCTTTATATTTGTATCATAGATTCTCAATTTTTTGTGAGGAGGTGATCGAAAAGCTTTTGCATGTAAGAGATTATTGGTATAGATATGAATGGTAGCATTGTGGCTCTGCACATGTGCATGGTTTTTTATGGCTTCCAGAAGCTCCTGACATGGACACTCTTGATTGGTCCAATGACCATGATGTTACCATGGCAAGGAAATTTTTTGATAGATACATTTTAGCTTGGAATCCACGTTGCCCTACACAAAGATTTCCTAGAATGTATCATTGTTCTGAAGAAAACTCATGTTTGCTTACCACGAGCTATATCCTTTTCAATGATCCAATCACATATTATGAAGAGTTTCTAAACACAGTTCAAAGACACACAAAATGCTTTAAATATACTTGTTTAAGGAGATAAGAAGAGCAATTACAATGTCGGTATAAAGCACCTTGGCAGCAGCAACTTACCTCTACATTTACATTTGATGTTGAGTCTAACAAATCCTACAAGCCAACAATAAATGATGATCGCCTAAATATTCATAGCCTAGACATGCTTTCAATTTGGTGTGCCAATGTTGATTGCCAGCTAGTTATTTCTAGGAAAATTATTTTGAATTATATTTCTAAATATGCAGATAAATCTGAGAAAAAATAAAAAAATTATCTTGGTATGTTGAAAAGTATTGCAAATACAAATATAGTTGAGGATGGAGCACTGGTTGCATATCAAAAATTCATGATGAATATTCTTGTGGAGTGTGACATCTCTACATAGGAGACATGCCATATGTTACAAAAATTTCCTCTTCTCACTTCAAGTTGAATTTTCTTTCTTTTGAATGTTGGCAAAAAGACATGGTTTCGTATAAACAAATATGATATTGATGAAGAGCTGCCAACAAATTATATTCACTGTTATATGGAAAGGCCTCCATAGCTAGGTGGTGTATCCCTAATTGACTCAGTCCACCTATATACACACTCACAGAAGCACAAAAAGGATAAATGGAAACTGAGGCACCAGCCTATAGTTGTCCTTTTCTACTCGTTGTTCAAGACTATTCCCATTGAAGATATTTGAGACAATTTGTTGAACTGAACTTATGTTATACAAACTTTTCCGTAACATACAAAAAAATATAGGTCTTTTCAAAGAAGAGATAATACAAAATTGGAAAGTTTTAAAAATAGTTGGTTATCATCCAAGTTGGCATGTTAATAGACTTCCAGTTGCATCCACAATTGAAGAAGAACATGATAGTGATACTGATGATTTGAACCACCGACCTTCTATGCATGAATATGAATGGGAATTTTTCTCTCAGCTTGATGCTACTACTAACTTTAGTATAAATCAGCTTCAACTATTGGGTAGGCTGGATTTTGATATGAACCATCCATGGAATACAAACCATATACCTAAACAACTTCATAATATTGCTTTGCAGTTCATCACATCAGCCAAGGTACATCGTGAGCAAGCTATGGTACAATTTTTGTCTTTAGATATGTTAGTCCATCAACTTTCACCAAAACAACAATTGGCTCTTCAAATAATCCAATCCCATCGCATGTAGCAGCCTTCACCCAAAGCCCCTCTCCACATGATCATTCAAGGCACAGCTGGCACTAGAAAATCCTTTTTGATAAATTGTATTCGACAACAAATAAACACCTCTTTTGTTGGATCTAACAGTTGCTTGCTCATATTGGCTCCTACAAGTGTTGTTGCGTACAACATATGTGCCTCCACAATCCATACAACACTTCATATTCCCATAAAGGATATGAATACTTTGCAAGGGCAGCAATTTAAAATATTCCAAAAACAATTTAAGTATATTCAATACATTTTGATAGATGAAATGAGTTTTCTAGGCCCAAAGTTGTTGAAAATAGATAGTCGGTTGTGCCAAGCATTCCCAGATAAGCAAAGGGAGCCATTTGGCAGTGTTTCTATGATCCTTGTTGGCGATCTTTCTCAGTTTCCTCCTATAATGGATACCCCTATTTATGCTTCACACTCATTGATTGTAGACTTGTGGCACACTTTCACGGTCTCGATAACATTGGACACTATTTTCTGCCAAAAAGGAGATAGCCCTTCACAGTAAAAGTTCTAGGGAATCCTTCTCCATATAAGAAATGGCGAGGCTCTCCATGATGACTGGGAAGAGCTTATGAAACAAACAAATAAAATTCTCTTAGCCACAAAAATAGAATAATTTGATGTTGCTACACATTTGTTTGCCACAAATGACTTGGTTGTATTCCACAACAAAAAAATGATCAAATAGTTAAATCTAACCATAGCCATTAGCATTGCTTGAGTAGCACAACAACAAACATCTGATCATGGAGATGATGACCAACTTCTCCCAGAATTGCTACTTTGTGTTGGTGAACAAGTAATGCTAATAATAAATTTGTGGATTCAAGTTGGCCTAGTGAATGGATCCCTTGGTGTTGTTATAGCTATGTGTACAATGCACATTGTGAACTGCCAAACCCACCTGACTATGTTGTTGTTCGCTTCCAAAATTACATTGGTCCACCATGGGACCCAAAAAATCCAAGAGACATCCCCATTCTAGCTATAACTTGAGGTATTTGAACACAAATTCCACTCACTATGGCACGGGGAATCACAATACATTAAGCACAAGGCTTAACATTGGATAGAGAAACAATAAACATAGGCAGCAAAGAGAGGCAAGGGTTGAATTTTACATCTATTTCTCATGTTAAATCAATTGAAAGACTCTGTATTGATCCAAATTTCTCATTTGAGAGATAATCCAAGCTTAGCAACAACAAATACACTGCTTAGTGTCACAGTGAAGAGACATGTCTAGAACAACTACATCCCTCACCAAATGCTTCCACTCCCTACCTGTAGTCCGGCTTTAAAAAAAGGCTCCAAGAAAATTGTTCTTGCATCTACCTAACCTATGTGCCATCGTCTTTTCAAGCATTTCTAAGTTGATTTTTAAAAAAAATGCCAAGCAATAATTTGTGCAAAATGGTTATAATCCCAAAGATGCACAAAGATACTATGCATCGATAACTAGAGGTTACAACTTGTACAGGCCAATAGCATGTTTTGAACATTCTATTCTATTAATCTGTTGACTTCTCATTCTAAGATTTTGTTGTGTGATACTTTCAGTATATGGCATTCAAAACAATACACTCTTCTGTATATTCCATTTTCCCATCTTTGTTTAAGTGTTTTAAAATTCCATGATGTCAATTGTTTATCAACATACCTACAATTCTCTTTCAAATAATTTTAACATAATGTGGTGTAAACATACAGTTGTAGTTGTTACAAATTGATACATACGCAGGTACAAACAACTTCAACTGTCAAAGATGCACAAAGATTGGAACCAACAATAACTAGAAGTCAAAATTTCTATAAGTCAATAATGTGTTTACAACATTCCAGTATATTAAACTATATATGCACATAATTTAGATGCATTCTCAAAAAAAATTGTCTTCCATTTGACTAATAAGATTAAAATCTTGCAACCATATTGTGTTTTCTATTCTTACTGCCTATATGTATGTTGAGTTTTCACATTTTTCCTCCGTGCTTTGCTCCCACAAATTTTAATGTCTTCTTGTTATCTTTTCTATTAACTTTATTTGATTCAAATAGCTACAAATGTTTGTCTACAAAATTATTTTTTCATCATTTCACTGTTTCACTATTCCTATATATTACATTGACAAATCTTGTCTACATTGCTTTTCTTTTCTATGATATATGATAAAATTCCATGCTATTTGACATGGTTTTCTCAGGCATGTTCACAACGATCATGGAGTTTATTGGCTATGTGACTTGGTGATCGTATCTGACAAGGGAGCAAACCTAAGACACATAAAATGATACAAACAACTAGAGAAATTTTATTCTTATTGAGAATGGAACTTCTTACATGTAGAGGATCACAAATCCTCAAGCTCTGCAATACATGCAAATTACAAAAATTATAGAAGTTATAGGAAATTATAGAAGAACCCCTTTTCGCAGCATGCAAACTCTTTCCCCCAAAAAGTTACTAAAAAATTAGAAACAAGCCCATAAATAGACCCATTTCGGTTTGGAACCAAAAAAAACCTTCAAGATAAGATTTTTGGTGGTTTGGCACCAAAATTACAATTAGAAATTCAAGTTTAAATTCACAGTTAAAAATTAGCACATTTCTAAAATATGCACCAACTTCTGGAAGCCATAACTTTTAATCTGACTGTTGGATCTTCAATGATAATACCTTTTCAGAAAGCTCTCGAGAAGATGATTTTCCTCAAAGTAGGGCCTATGGCATCTACTTTGGTTTTTCTGCAAATTTTCAGGCCCATCCGGGACTGTTTATTGCCTCAAACTGAGCTTGGAAGGTTATTCAAGGCAAAAAGAAGAAACTGGAACTTGAATAGCTTTCAGACCGTGAATGATCTTGACCTGATTTTTTCACCAAACTGTGTATTTTTCCATCCTGAACCTTCCCATAAATTTTTGTCTTCCCACACCTTCAAATTCAAACTTGCTAAAAATAGCAGTTGAGTAGAAAAAGTAGAAAAGCAGTTTTGAAAGTTGGAAACTCTTATTTGACGAAAAGGGTATCTAGAAATGCAAAAACATCTACAAAAAGCAAACAACAAGAACATAAATGGAAAACATCTTTTTGGGTGATGCAAGATTGCCCTCACACCACTAGATTCTCCTGCATTAGTATCTCATTCAATGAACACATAATGGTAGGTGCTCGCTCATGTGAAAGTTGATACATCCTAGCAATGTTGCACAATAGTGTGGAAATGAGTGCATGTAATATTCATTGTTCTAATATAAGGATGTCAATTGTTTTTCTGCCATTGTGAAATGATACACTGTGGTGTTTGTTTCATAGTAGACTACTCAAAGAAACTACCATCCACCTCCCTTAGGTGCCAGTTTGGAGAGCTCCACAGCTGTCCCGCTCTTCATTCTACGTCGTTTTGGCTCCTATTCTTGCAGTAAGTCATTGGGCAATGTGTTTTCCCCATTCCGTACTTATCTAATTTCATACATCTATTTTGATAAAATAAAATAAAATGTTGCTTTGCAGTAATATCATGTTGGTCTCAATGCAAAGATAGATCAATAAGTAGAAATGTAGCCCATGTGTTGGACAATGATAGGTAAATGCAAACTACTACATGGATTGCTTGTTTTGTATTAATATGTTTCATGATATTGTCTTTCTCTGATCTCTTTATAGCTCCCTGTATTTTTTATTAATATGTTTCATGATATTATCTTTCTTTTATCTCTTAAAACCCACATTAAACATATTAATACAAGATAAGCAATTTTTGTAAGAGTTGAGTTGTCAATTCAAAATTTAAGTTATGCACTTTCATAGTCAACCTAGGTGAATAGAGAAATTGTAAAAGAGCTATTAGAATAACACTTCACAACCAGAAAACTACTCTTATCTCCAAAAATTTTATGCTTTCATATTAACCCTCTGCATATATATATAATTTCACTGCTATCTTAATCTGCAATTTCTCCTATGTTAATGGCTATAACGGAAAAAGTGCACAGAGATACCTACAAACAGTAAATGAATGGCAGAAAAAATACTATCCCTGGCCATATTTTTTAACAAAAGCAAGAACATTTAACTATAATTTATCCATCCATACACAGGGATAATCTCTTTAAACTCTCTAAAATGGGTATAACACCAAAGATACAACCATATAACAAGGAATAATAATCAAAAAGTGAAAGAAATGAACAATAAATGAATCACTCTAACACATCTTATACAATTTCTCTGCTTGTCTTCAATATTTGTTACCAAAGAACATAGATTGAATCTTGTATTGATATATTCCATGATATTCCTTTTTCCTCATCTTTTTGAACTAGAGAGTAATCCACAAAGCTTCATTATGCATTTGGATAAATGATTAATTAATTGTTCATGTCTTCCGTTGTCTGCTTATTTTTTCTTTTCATAGCAGGTTAGAGGGTTTTAACATTGATGTGCTATGAAACGTGCCAGAAAGTATATTGATTAAGTTGCAAATTGTTGAAAGAGCCATTGTGTTGTTGGTTTCATACAAGACTATTTATTGTTCACGTCTTTTGTTCTTTAGTTATTGTTCATTTCGTTCTCTAGTTGTATTGTCAATAGAGCCAAGTACAAAAGAACATCATGAAACATATTGATACAAGACATATAACATGTTCTATCTAGGGGAAAAAAACAACGGCAAAGATTCTATAATTTTAAAACTTAAAAACAATCCTTGTTACAAGAAAAATGGAATAATTTTTTATAGGAAACTTCAAACAGATGAGTGGAAAAGAATATCATGACACTTATTGATACTCAAATAGATGAGGGAAAAATAATATTATGAAACATATTAACACAAGACAACCATCGATAGTGACTTGACCAGGTTTTTTTGTGCCGATGTGGGGCTTGGTAATTACATGGGTTAGTGGTGGTGGAGTTGGTGTCCTCGATATAAGGAACCTAAATGGTAAGTGCTTGCTCACGTGGGGGTTAATGCATTCTGCTATTGTTTTGTGATGGGGGCGAACAAAGTAAATGTGGGCAGCCGAAGTAAATAGAAATTTGAATATATATATATATATATATATATATATAATGATACTTATTTTCTTAATGCTAGGGCAACAATTATATCATGGAACAATCTCTGTAAAATGTGTTTGGTGGATTTTAAGTGTTATTGTAATAGTTCTTTGATCTGTTCAACTTTATATATTTAGTTGATACGCTATTTGTTTGAAATTTTTATTTGTTAAGAACAGACCATTTAATCATGCAATATGTGTAAGATATTCATAATTCCAAAATGGCTATTCTGACAATGCAACTAAATCAATATATTTTCTTGCATATTTTGGAGCACATATTCATAATGCTAGAATGGCTATTCTGACAATGCAACTAAATCAAAAAAAATTCTCGCATATTTTTGAGTATATTTTCCTGCATTGCAACATTGAATACTCTATGCATCTTTGGTGTTATACACATTTTGTACAATTAGTCCCTTAGTATCCTTCTAATTGATTTAAGTTCAAATCCTTACAAAGAGGATGTTGTAGATTTTTAATGGCTACGTAATTTATTCTTCTATTTGCATATATACATTTGCACATTCATTGAGCTACCATGGTTTTGATTTTACTTTGGTTCCTATGTTCTTTGTAGTCTGCTAAACAATAGAGTAATTGTATAAGAGGATTTGCATTATCTGGCATTCAATATTATAGAGAAATGGGGAAATTGTAACAGAACTATTAGTAAAACATACATACATATATTTATGCATATATACATATATATACGCATGTACATATATATATATACCGACTTAATCAAGAATCCAAGCTAGGAAAACTACCCATGTAAAATGACTTACAGATTCTAGAGAACAACAGTTTTCAATCTTGCATAAAATGGTTTTTGAACAGTCTACTATCAAACTAGCGACCTTGGATAAATAGACCTAAGCAGTTAATTCCAACGACCTTCAAGCCCCACACATAACACAAAAAAAAGGACCCTAGAAACCTCTTTTCCAAATGTTATCCCAAGTCAAACACTTATTCCAGGCCAACATCCAAACAAAGCAATTACATTTTTGCTAAGAAAGCTTGTTCCAGACCTTCTTCCACCATTGAATTTCAGGCCCAGCCAACCTATGACACAATAACACACTATAACTAGAGGCTACAATATAGGTCCCCTTAGGATTGGGGGACTAGGCAAGCATGTCATCATCTCAGAGAGAGCTACATCTTCGACTGGAGAGGATACTTTGCAGCACAACACAATCCTCCTGCAAACCAACATTCAACCACTCATCTAGGGACTTCCATTTGGCCACCTCTATCTGACCACAAGAGGAAAAGGATTTAAAATCACTCACCCGCGACCAACCAGCCTAAAGAAATATCTGGAAAAGATTCAACAAGTTGGTAAATTGAGAGGTGATGGGAGGAAAACCATCCCAAGAATCAGACCAGAACTAGGCCTCTGTCCCCTTCTTGCAGATCCAAAATAATCCATCCTTAATAAGTACAGCCCCTTTTTTGAGGGTACCCCATATCATAGAGCCCTTCCCCACAAGGGGGTACCTAGAAATATCGGGCTAAGGTATCCCTAGGAGATACTTCTGAGAAAGAACCCTGGCCCAACTCTTATCCTACTTGTTACACCACCGCTAGTATAGCTTTGCAGCCAAAGCCTCCCTAGTCAAAGTCGACTGCCTCAAACCAAGCCCACCATATTGTTTTGGACTACAAACAACCTCCCATCTAACCAGACTCCATTTGGAGGACTCCAAGCAACTAGCCCATACAAATTGTCTCGCCACAGAATCTAGGTCCTTAAGAAAGCCCATAGGGGCAACCTGGAGCATGCACCTATAAATGGGCAGAGCCTGCACCACTGACTTAATCAACTAGACACGACCAGCAAAGGATAACCATTGATGATTCCAATGATTAACTTTTGCCTAAAATTTATCCAAAATAATCTGCCAAGACTCCCTAGGTAGTCTACTCACTGAGATAGGAATGCCAAGGTAAGTCAATGGGAGAGTCCCGATCTGAAATCTCAAAGTCCAGGCAATCCTCTACCGAATGGGGACTTGAGTGTTGAAGAAGAAAATGGAATACTTTCCCTCATTAATCTATTGACTGGAGGCAACCAGGTAGACATCCAACACTCTTCATAAATTAGAAGCCTCGCACATTGTAGCCATCCCAATCAAAGTAGTATCATCCACAAATTGTAAGTGAGTCTGTGGAGGCAAGGTGCCACCCCACCTCCAACCCTGAATGAGACCAGAATCCACATTTTGTTTAATCCATCTCCACAAACCTTTAGCCAAAATAATAAACAAGGGGAAAGAGGGTCTCCCTGAAAAAGCCCCCTAGAAGCACCAAATAACTCAGAGTGACTCCCATTGATAAGCATAGAGAAAGAGACTGAAGTAACACAACTCCAAACCCATTGAATCCAATCTTGAGCAAAACCAAAAGAACCAAGAACCCACCGAAGGAAGGACCACTTGAATCTGTCATAAGCCTTAGCCATATCCAATTTAATAAAAATTGATTTTTCTTTAGAGTTGGCCATAGAATGGATGGCCTTAGTTGCAATAACAATCCCATCCAGAATTATCCTACTAGCTACAAAACCACTTTGTTCCTCAGAGATTAGCTCTTCAAGCCCTTTTTTCAACCTGTCAGCAATAAGTTTAGAAATAATTTTATAAATTACATTTCATAAAGAAATGGGCCAAAATTGGCATAACCTATCTACCCCCTCACTCTTGGGGATAAGAGCCAGAAAAGTAGCATTTAGAGCCCTTAGCATCTGCTTATTTTGTTGAGATTCTTGAACCACTGCCAAGAGGTCAATTTTGATGATATCCTAGAATTCTTGAAAAGACTCAATCAGGAAGCCATTAGGACCAGGCACCTTCCCTTTCTTCATATTGAAAACAATCCCTTCAATCTCTTCAAGCGAGATATCACTCATGAGTTGTTGATTCAAATCACCAGACACGAGAGAGGGGATACAAGAAATAATTTGTGCTTCCTCAGGAGACCCCCCTTGTGAGTCCTCCCTAAAAAGAGATTCAAAATACTACACCGCCTCCCTTGAGATTTCTGGGAAGGAGGGAAGATGGTCTCCCCTGTCATTCACCAGACTAGAGATAGAATTACCATGTCGCCTAGCTTTCACCTAATTGAAGAAGAAAGCTGTATTTTTATCCCCTTCCGGAAGCCACTCAATGTGAGCCTTTTGTTTCCAATACATTTCCTCTCACAGCTCCCATTCTTCAAGAGTTTTCATAGCCCAAGCCTCATCCTGAAGCAACTCATTCATCACCCCATTCTCCCTTAACCTCCTCATAATACCATCCAAATCTGCTTGAGCCATCGCCTTTGCATGGAAGACATTCCCAAAGTACTAACGATTCCACTGTTTGAGCTCATATTTCACATATTGAAGTAACTTAGCAAAGGAATATATTGTCGTACCATAAGCTGGTCTACCTCTCTTCCACCAGTCAGTCACAAAGGCATTCAAAGAAGGGTCCCGCAACCACATGAGTTGGAACCTAAAATAGGGCATACGAGGCACATGAGTTGACTCAATAGCAAGCTTAATAGGCTAGTGGTTAGAACCTCTCCAATCCAAGATTTCAGAGTAAGATGACCACATCCCACCAACCCAATAATAGGAAACCAAAAATTGATCTAATCTTTCTGCAATGCAGAAATCACCAACCTGACGATTGTTCCAAGTGAACTGCCCATTGTTGGGTTTGATATCAACAAGATTCAAGGTATTGATATTATCCTGAAGCAATAGCGCAGAGGGCTCCAACCTTCCAATACCACCTCACTTCTCAGTTAACTCACAAATAGCATTGAAATCTCTAGCCAAAATCCATGGATGAAAGGTGTCATGCTATGGATAAGCCTAATATGGGACCACAAACCTTGTTTACCCCAAAAATCCATAGGAGCATAAATATTTGAAAAGAGAATGACTTCCCTTGTCTCAAAACTGGTAGCAATCACAGACATAGAGGATTTAGAAGAAATCCACCAAAGAGGCCATATTCTCTATGGATTCCATAAACATGCTAGACCCCCAAAAGCTCCATGAGCTCCGATGCACTGACACTCCCTGCTCCTCCACAACTTAGGTGCCAGACCTTGCATATTATCAATAGATAACTTATTCTCCTACATAAAGAAGACATCAGGACCTTGACTTCTAACTAAATCATGAACCACTTTTTGTCTAGGGCCATTGCTCAAGCCCTGTACATTCCATGACAAAACAATCATTTCAAGGGGCTTGAAAAAAGAGAACCCAGAGTCTTTACTGACCCTGACTCCACCAAATTCTCACCTGCCAGTTTAGTCTTTTCCACATCCTTTTTTCTGCTAGGTTTAGCAAATTTCTTTGCCCCGCCCTTCTTAATATCCTTTTGCATGATGCCAATTTGGGGGGAGGCTTGGTCTTCTTAGTTGATTCTGAACCAGTGTTTCACCTAGGAAGAGAAGAATCCTCCCCTACTGTCATAACAATGGTTGAGGGTGCCTACATCTCTAAAACCACCATCTGCTGATCAGCTTCCATGAGCAAACAATCATCCCTTTGTGGATCCAAAGAAGAATCAAGAACAAGATCCTCTTGAGCTAAGTCCTCAAGCCCCTGACCTAGGTTGATCAAACCCGGGTTCACCTCCTATTGGCTAAGCTCATCCAAAACCTCAAATCTGTTAAAGGTACCTTCATCTTTCCTTTCTTTAAAAGGCTCTTTTGACCCCTATTTTGATTTCAAGCCTTGACCGGGGAAAAACCATCAGACGCACCTACCTCATCAGGAGAAATGCTCTTCCCCTTATCTATTTCAGGAAGATTGCTAGTAGGTTGTGAAGGCTGGGACTCCATGGGCTTATACCTTGGACATCTCCGCTGCAAATGGCCATATTCTAAACAAAGCCAACAATGAAAAGGAAGAGTTTCATAGTCCAAATGCTGCACCCAAGAATAAGAGCATGCACACATATCTATTACATTGGGCAAAGGCCTACTTAGATCAATCTCAATGCAAATGTGTGCAAAAGTCATTACCTTTTTACCCAAAGTCCGCAATGAGGTCCCAACTAGTTTTCCAAGCACTGAGGCCAAAAGGTGCAACACATCCTCTCGACAGCATTCCATCGAGAACCTTAGTAAACAAACCCACACCGGGACATGATTCGGAAGCTCCTCTGTGGGGTTAAAACCTACATGCCATGGCTTGATAAACAAGCCTACCTTATTATGAAAATAAGGGCCTCCCTCAAATACCCTATTGTGATCAACAATGCAATTAAAAGTAACCATGAATTAATTGTTCTCCAACAACATTATCTCCATTTCCCCCTCTAGCTTCCATGTCCTTTGGGCCCAAACCTCCAAAAATTGCAAGGAAACCCTCATACCCAAACACTTA
The DNA here is from genome assembly GCA_007258455.2 of Sequoia sempervirens. Lineage (NCBI taxonomy): Eukaryota > Viridiplantae > Streptophyta > Pinopsida > Cupressales > Cupressaceae > Sequoia > Sequoia sempervirens. The sequence goes on from VDFB02105785.1 coordinate 564,496,995, forward strand.
CAATATAAGGAGTGATTTGAATAATACTCAACATCTTCAGCAATCATTTCAGACGAAACAACCAGTTTTGGCCTCTCCTTGCACCTCTCGAGACAACCGTTAATCTTCGTGATCTGTGAGCCATTAAATAACCCCAAATCAACAATCCCTATATTCTAAGTGAACAGATTGTTATTGAAGCTCTTCATCCCTTGACTTGAAAATTTTGAGCCTATCACTGCCCAAAAGTCCAAGTGACATCTCTCCCTTTGAGAAGGCCATCATGCCCCGAACAAAAAAGACACAAACCTCAAAAATGGGTGGGGAAATCCTCCCCACACCTTCAATCTTCCCCACCCATGCAGCAGAGAGAAGAAACAAAGACAACAAGCATGCAAGGCCCCCAAGGTATAAAAAGCCAAAACACAAGAGTCACTAACGAAGAAGACTTCCCATGCAAGACAAATTAGAGGACTCCGCAAAAAGAAAGGGCACAAACCCTCGCCTGAACTAGATACTCGCACCACATAGTTTTAGCCAAGAACAAGACTCAGCGAATAGAGCCACCACCGATCCTTACCCCTGCAGACACCAAACGCCCCCCCTACGAATGCCTGTAGAAAGGAAAATTGAATAGCTATATATTACATGCATTTTTAAATTACAAAATTATTAGAGTAGTTGTAGGAAACTAAAATTTTAAATTAAATCATATCAACCTATTGTTTGAAGAAATAGTAAGTACGTCTAAATAATTTAGCAACTAAGTGGTCATTACTTTGGGAAAATATATTAATTAATCTCAATCTTGCTTTGAAAATAAACTAGTCGATTTGTAATAATAATTAGTATAATTAGTAAATGAATATTGTGCTTGGTAAAATTATTTATAGACCACTGGGAAATAATTGCATGCATTTTTCAAATTAAGAAATAGTTTGAGAGCACTAAATATTCTTGAAAGTAAGTAGTTGGTAGTGTTCAAAGACGTTTCAAAAAATACCAATTTTCTTGTGAATGTAAAATAAATTATTACTAGCTATTCAGGAAAACTAGTTTGAACTTAATAATTTTTATAAATAAGTAGAAAATATAGTTTGCATGAGTGAACGTTATTAATTGTTTTTTGTGATTATTCGTTCAATTAGTTTTGGAAAATAATTTGGTAGTGAAATGAATAATTTAGTAGTATTTACAAACTATTTTGTGATTTGATGAACATGAATAAGTTTAACTTTTTGGCAATGAACATGAATAATTAAGTAATTATAGAAAACCAATTACTCATATTAATTAAAATTAACTAATTGTTTGACAATATAGTAAGTAGTACTAAATATGTGTTTGTTAGTTTCCAAAAATGTTTTAAATAATAATACTAATTTTATTTAGAATTCAAATTAAATTATTACTAACTATTTAGGAAGAAATGTTACAAGTTAATAATTTATGTTTTTATGTAGAAATTTTAGTTTGCGTAAATAAATGATTTTAATTAGTTTTATGATTTGAGTAACATTAATGAGTTAAATTAATTGAAAATGGTGAGAAGTAAATTTCCTTTAGAAATATTATTTTTTTGTAACTTAAAATTTGATAAATATTAATCAATGAGAAATAGGCCATAAAAAATAAACTCTATGGAAATATTAATCCACTTTATGCACAAGCAAAGGCAATCAGTGTGCTATGATTTCATGAATTAACTATGTAGCTAGTGCATGTGTACCCATTAGCCCTTCAACACATCTCGCATGGATGGTCGAAAAGACTTGGTCAAACTGTTGAATTTCCTTTAATGTTTGTACTTGTAGACATCCAAATTTGACCACTTCAATATGGTCAAATTCGTATGCTTAACCATCCCTTTGCTCTTTTGAAATTATCCCCTTTGCTGATATTAATTAAATCAGTCATTTAATTAATATTATGTGTCTTACATAAGGTTTTCTAAAGTATTTAATTCAACAAATACTTTTCCCCTATTTCCTCTCTAAATTAAATAAATGCACCACCTTATTTAATTTATTCATATTATCTTTTGGAATTTTTAAATTTACTTCTAAAAAAATTCCCTATTTTCTCTCTCATTGTCACATCCTCCAACTTTTCCAAGTTGGCCTCTAATCCCTCTTAGTCATAATTAATTTATGATTAAGAGGTGCACACCCCTAATCATCATTAGGGTCCCATCCTCCATAATTTCCCACTTGCCTCTAATAAAGTCCTTAATTGGTCTAATCAAATACTTGCACAACCTTAATCACCCAATTAGGTCATCTCTAATCCCCATATCATTTATAGAATTTTTCCTTAGTCAACTTCATTAAAAGCTTTTTCCTTTTGAACAAGGCATCTCCATTCCCCATGTGAATTTTTAATTCACATTTAATCCCCCAATGCATTTAAGGAATTTTAAATTCCTTCTCTCATCCCCATGAGGATATTTGAGGAATTTTTAATTCCCCACTTGTCCTCTCACCCACATGGGGACAAGTACCTCCTTTATGAGGAGATCTTGTCCCAATCCAAAGGTACTATGTACCCTCTCCATGTCATGTACTATCCCTCTACCTCATGTATACATCATCCTTTTTAAGCCCTATCACATGCCACATGTCAAGATGTGAGGGCTTGTGAGTTCTCTACTCACCTTGGCCCTAAATCTTGATCTTGGTGACTCAATCTTGACCGTCCATTTCCCTAGAGATTTCCAAAATCTCTATAAATACCCCCTCTTTTCTCTCATTTTGGGGAGATCATGCATTGTAGCCAACTCTTTCAAAATTTTCCTAGAATCCACACTTAGCCATTTTCATGCTTGCACCCACTTGCATCCATCTTCATATCACTATCTAGCTTGCATCTTGTCATCCAAGGAGCATATACAACATCGAAGATCAAAGGGCCAACCAAAGGATTGATTCGATGCAAGGTAAAAAGTTCCATTTGTTGTCTTTATTTTGTGTTGAATCCAACTTAGGTTAATCTTGAGGTGTAGGTTGTTCTTAGTGGTATTTTGCATTACTTTGTTTTCTGCTCATTTTCTACCACTCAAATTCGACCTATCACATTTCTGGCACACCTAGTTGGACCCACAAACGGGTCTCTTGCTTTTATGTTTTCTATTTTTTGACTTTTTGCAGGTACAAGTCACAGAGGGGCGGACCCGACCTAACAGACAGGCGGACCCACCCTCCACAGGCAGACTTGACCCTCTCCAGGGGCGGACTTGCCCTCCCCAGATTGCAAAAAGTGGTTTTTTTTGAAAAAGTTTCACAGAGGGGTGGACCTGACCTAACCGATAGGTAGACCCGCCCTCCACAGGCGAACCTAACCCTCTCCAGGGGCGGACTTGCCCTCCCTAGACTCCAGAAATTGTTTTTTGGAAATTTTTCATAGAGGGGTGGACCCAACCTAATAGACAACTAGATTTTCCCTAGACAGCCAGATCTACACTTACCTACAAGCGGATTTTCCCTAGATAGCTTTTTTGAAAAGGTAAAATTTTAGTTTTTTAGCAAATTTTTGGCTATTTTAAGGGTTTTTACCTCCTAATTAGGAACATAGTTTAATTAAAAGGTGTCAATCAACCTTTTATGTTGTGTTTTTGGGTGAGCTACTTGACGTATCCAATCCCCTTGTGCCATTTGGCGATCCTGGGTGATGAGAAATCGTAGCTTGCCACGTCTTATGAGTCTACCCATTTTACTTTTCTTAGTGGGACCTGCTTGGGGATTTCATCACCCCAAAGGGCGATTCCAACCACGCATACCAGCGGGGTATATAAAGGGGGAGAGTGAAAGTTGTACCTCAATCCAACCACGTTGTAATTGGCGAAGCATTAGGATGATGTGAAGAGTTGGTCCGAGCCTTTTTAGGTTCCCAACTCATGCTTGTAACAGGTTGGTGTTCACGGTTTGGGCCTCATGTACCAGGTGTATATCGAGGACTCCCTAGTAACCATGTTCATCCTAGATTAGAGGACTTTGTCGACTATACCCCTCTACTAGACTTAGGCTTGTGTTGTCTGAATTGTCTTATTTGTGCAAAACTAGTGATTGTCTGCTTTGCTTCACTTTACCATAGCCTTTCGATTGATGACTGTTATGTTTTCAGTCCTTTGCCTTAGTCTTTTTTGTCAAAATTCAAATTAAACCCTCCTTGGGTGGACTTTCCCTCATCCAGGGGTGGACTTGCCCTAAAAACTGGTCCTTTGGAGCCTGATTTTGACCTAGATTCATCAATTTTTGCTCCTTGGGGGGACTTTCCTTCATCCAGGGGCAAAATTTCCCTAAAAACTAGTTCTTTGGAGCCTGATTTTGACCCAGATTCATTAGTTTTTGCTCCTTGGACAGACTTTCCCTCATCCATGGGCAGACTTGCCCTAAAAACTGGTCCTTTGGAGCTTGTTTTTGACCTAGTTTCATTAGTTTTTGCTCCTTGGGAAGACTTTCCCTCATCCAGGGGTGGACTTGCCCTAAAAATTGGTCCTTTGGAGCCTTTTTTTGACTAGTTTCATCAATTTTTTCTCCTTAGGTGGACTTGCCCTCATCCAGGGGCAGACTTGCCCTAGAAACTGGTTCTTTGGGGCCTGATTTTGACCCAGATTCATTAGTTTTTTCTCCTTGGGCAGACTTTCCCTCATCCAGGGGTGGACTTGACCTTTTGACCAACCTGTTTTGGGCCAGTTGTGACCTATTTTGATCAGTTTTGCTCCTTGGGCGGACTTGAACTGTATAGGGGCAGACCTGATCCTTGATTAATCAACTTTTCTATCCACTTCACTAGCCGAAACCATCGTTCCACCATCTCGATCACTTGTCTTCTCTTTTCAGACTTCTGTCCACTCATTTCGAGAATCCATTCATCATCCTAAATGTTCATCCCCTCAACTCGTACATCCGTCCACCAATTCAAAACCTACGTTCTAGTTATCATTCTCATGTTTCAGACCATCGGTATCCCATTGAAACCTTGTTAGAGTGGTTATCTGAATTGACCTAGGTGTTCACCTCTAATCGTCACCCATCAAAACCAACTTCTGATCGTCATCCATCCTAAGTCAATCGTCTATGTCGGCCTAATCAATCCACTTCCATCTCAAGTTGGATTTGGTACCGTTATCATACATCCCCCCTTTGTTCATTTGATCAACATCTAGGGTTTCAGATCCTGGTCATTATCATCCATCCTAATCAATCAATTCAAATCGGATCATTATATCATCTAATCCAGATCACCTCATTATCTAACGATCAACCTAGACTACTTTGGTTAAACTGAATCAATCTCATCGAGCCTCGACAGTTGATCAATCATCCAATCAAACCAATCCTATTGAGCCACATCATTTTCGGCTAATCAATCACCAAATGAAATCAATCCTTTCATCACCAAGTTCATCATAATCCATCATATCATCTTGCATGCCTGTTCAGACCTAGTCACAAACAAGGAAAATGGCTGAACAACAATCCCAACCAAACATCCCTCAAGATCTGAACAACGTAGCCAATGCCTCACAAGACCCCAATAACAATGCGAACATCCCTCGGGATCCACATAATGGAACATCATCACAATTAAATATTGATGGTCAAAACACATCGCCCCCAGGAGATGAAAACATGGTCATTCAACCCGAGGTTACGTTTGAGGAATGCTTTAGTAACCCTGTCAATGTACAAATGAAAGATCACCTTGTTGAAAAACATGGCAAGGAAATCTTGGCTCACTTAATCAACAAGGGTGTTAAACTACTGTCAAGTACCGACCTATCCAAGTATGGCAGTTTCACACCTAATATACGCCAAGGTTCACACAATGTACTAGACAGTTCATACGTCCCCAATGTTCCTTCCATAGAAGGTTGGCATCAACCAGAATTCGGCAACGCCATTCTGTATCCCATTGGCAATCCCCTGCATCCTACAATCTCAGTCATAGGGGCACCCCAAAATATTGATCCCAATGATCCTTTTTCCTTTGGCATGCCACAAGATGTCCCACAACCACAACCACTAATGCTACTGACACCATCCCCTTCAAATCCACCTACCATCAACACTGGGGGCAGCCCCTTCACTGCATTTCCCCCACCTTCTGGGGCCCTAAACCAACCGTCACCTTCATATGCATCCCCACAGCTGCCTCAATCTAATCTACCCCATCCATAGGTTCCCTTTGGTTCCCAACAACCTCCCTTGCAAAATCCCCCTACGTTATCTCAGCCGCCCCAACAACAGCAACCGCTATTTTCTGTGCAACAACCACCATATCAGCCGTAAAGCAATCCATCCTAACCTCCCACTTAGACCATATCTCCTTTCCTCATATCCATACTACGACTGTGAGCTCAAGCATAGTACAACATGGTGTCTTGGCCCACGCAACATCTCACGTCACATCAACAACCCCCACAACATCCTTATTACCAACAACAGTCCTAGCAACAACCATCTTATGCGGCCTCCCAACAATCACAAAAATTCCCCCATTATGAAAAGGTCAATCCGCAACATCACATCCAAGCTCCTCAGCAACCCACCTTACACTTGCATCAAACAAATCCATATTATACCTCACAACCACAACCCACATATCAACAAAATCCCCCTGCATACCAACAAGGGATGTCATCACTCCACCATCCAAACCCATATCTAAACAATCTGAGACTCTCCCAGTAGGATCCTCTATCGTCCTACCATCTATATCCATCCAACCAACCACTAGTCAACTTAGATTTGCTAGAAATTAAAGCCGCTCTGAAGGATCTTTAGGCAGGGACTGGCAAACAATCATTCAAATTTGAGGACATATGCCCATATCCATTCGATCCTTCCATCTCATTGATCCCCTTCCCTAAACATTTTGAAATACCATAATTTGATAGATACCAGGGGAACAAGGATCCCAAGGTCCACCTACAGGAGTTTCACTCCCAATTTCAAGAAGTTATGGACAATGACAATTATCTCTTGCAGCTCTTCCCGTGGAGTCTAATAGGAATTGCCCTAGATTGGTTCATGACCCTTGAAAGAGGATCCCTGAAATCTTTTGCAGACCTATCTAAAAATTTTGTCCCCTAATTCTCCTTCAATTTGGAGGACACTAACACCTTAGATATCCTTAAAGAGAAACAACAAAAGGGGGAAACCTTTGCTAGCTATCTTCAAAGGTGGTGTGCATTAGCAAGTTGAATGAAAACCCCTCTAAGAGAGAAGGACATGGTCACCCTCTTTGTGGAGAACTCTCATCCCGACATGACTCATAACTTTAGGCTACACTATGTCACCACTTTCATGGAGCTAGTTGAAAAGGGGCCTATCCTTGAATGTGCCCTTATTGCCAAAGGACACATCAAAATATTTAATCAGGATAAAGAAAGGTCATTCACTAACAAGCCACGTTTTTGGAACAAGAACAAGAATGCAGTAAATGACGGCGTCACTGATACTAAACATGTCCAAGTGGCTAATACATCCCAGAGACAACAACCATCCATACCTAATGCCATCTCTGTACCACAGGGGGCACCTCGTCCTCCTCAACAATCAAATCAAAACAACCAGGGCAACGCTAAATGTTAGTATGCTCAATTACAAGAACCCCTGAGTGTTTTCTTCAATAAATTGTTACAGATCAATTATCCAATCACATATCCTGTCACCAAGCCACTTGAAAAATCCAAGCCCAAACCTACATGGTTTATGGAAAATGAATACTGCGAGTTCCATAAAATCAAAGGACATTCCATAAATAAGTGCCAGGGTCTGAAAAACTATGTCCAAGATCTCACTGATCGAGGTGATATCAAAGTTGACCCCAGTCAAGCTTCGTCGTCCAATGCTCAATTGTAGATATATCAAAATGCCTTTCTAAACCATAATTAAGGCTCGAGCACCTCCAACAGTAATCCCCAAGACAATAGCACAAATAACGTCAACTATAAGAATGTACCCCTCAATTATGAGGGTATTATTTATTACATCAAGAGCAAGTAGAACCCCATGTATCCATGATACATGTTAAAGCCAAAGACCCTCAGTGTGTTGTTACTAAGCAACAGGCTCATATCACCATCCCTGCAGCCTCTGCACCTGCCCAATCAACTTCTGTGAGCTCTCAGTACAACATCCTTGATCACTTAGGAAAGACCCCTACTCATATCTCAATTTTGGATTTGCTTAAGTCTTCCTCTTGTACATCAAGAAATCCTCAACAGAGCCCTACAAGAAACCCATGTACCTAATGACATTGACCCCACACAATTCGAAGCTTTGGTAGGACACCTGGCTTTATCTTACCAACTCCACTTCAGCAAAAAGGACATGCCCAATATCGATGTCAATCATAATCGCCCCTTGCATATCGAAGTCGTGGTTGCCTGCCATAAAATAAAAAGGGTCTTGGTAGATAATGGCTCTGCCCTCAATTTGTGTACTCTGAAGTTCATAAAATAGGTGGGGTATACTCAAGCAGATTTAAGTAATCAGATCATCACAATCAAAGCCTCTGATAATGCAAAAATAAATTCAAAAGGAATTATCAGTCTTCCTATCCAAGTGGGACCTGTGGTTCAATACACTACCTATCATGTCCTTGATCTAAACTTACCATAGAAGCTCCTCCTTGGTCGCCCATGGCTCCATGCTATGCAAGCCATCCCCTCCACATACCATCAATGCCTAAAATTCCTAGTCAATGGACAAGAATTCACCATCTATGCTAACCCCCAACCATTTGAATATTGTCACGCTTTAGAAGTGTCCTTTCCTCATTTACATTATTGTCCCGGGGTCAAAATGGGAGCATCTCAGCCATCATCTCCTAATCCACCCTCCACCATGACAACCACTCCATCTTCCACCACTGATCCTGCCATCATAAAAGTCCAGATCATTGACAAGGGGTGTGGTGAATACGAAATGCATACTGCTCTCAATGTAGCAACCATGCCACCGTCACCACATGAATATGGTCAACCTTCACACGCTACTCCAAAGGAAGACAAGACTGTAACATTCAGTGGTAAAAACATTCCTACCACCACTTTCAGGTCTCCTAGTATCAAGATAGATGCACCAGAAGAGGATATAAGTCAATGGGTATACCGAGAAGAACCCCAACTAGATCCCCCTGTAAAGGAATATTTTCAAGAAGCATACCCTTGGTCAGCTAAGTTTGCAGAAAAGTGTAACTACCAAGGTAGGGGCCTAGGTAAAGAAGAACAGGGGCGGTTGCAACCTATTGATACATCAAAGCTGCCAAATAATATAGGCATCAGATATGATAAAAAGCAGAAAGGCTCTACAACATCATCTAATACCTCCAATAGTGTCGTTGTGGACAATGTCTCATTGGAAGACATACCTAAGGAGGAATCCATCATACGTGCATACGATGACGTCAATCACACTGACCTATCATTCATGTTTGAATGCCTATCCGTTTGTACCATTAGCCTATCCCTTCGCCACCTTGAGCTCATTGATTGGGACCTACGTGATAGCACACCGGTCAATATGTCTGCAGATACATATTTCAACCTCATGGGATTGGGGGAAGATGAACACTCCAATCACAAAAATAAGAATAGCAAAAGTAAAAAATAGTCATCTAGTGAAAACCTCCGCAAGGCACTTCCTGACCTTGGAAAAATAAAAATAAAGGATGCATCTGATGGCGAAAACCTCAAAGAGGCGACAGAAGATGGGGATGTTCATCTTCCCCTTGTAGGAACTCAATTATTTTCTGGATCATCCATTTTAATCAAAGAAACTCAAGAAGTTAATCTGGGTACGACTAAAAATCCTAAGATGACCTATGTAGCTAAATCACTCTCAGAGCAAGAGTATCCAGTCATCATGCAACTACTCCACGAGGGAATCATAAACTTTGCTTGGTCATATTTAGACATGCTAGGCTTAGACCCTACCTTAGTGGTCCATCATCTAGACGTTCACCCAGATGCCAAACCTGTCAAACAAAAGCTCTTCAAGATGCATCCACAAGTGGCAGTATTAGTCAAGAAGGAGTTGGAGAAGTTACTAGCTAGAGGTTTTATCAGACCAATTGACTACTCCAAGTGGATCTCCAATATAATACCAGTTTCCAAGCCAAATGGAGACATTCGAATTTGCACAGACTTCAGGGATCTTAACAAGGCCTGCCCAAAAGATGACTTCCCTTTGCCTAACATTGACATGTTGGTCGACCTCACAGTAGGACATGAGATGCTATCCCTTATGGATGGCTTCTCCGGTTATAATCAGATTCGAATTGCACCTGAGGATGAAGACAAGACTGCCTTCACAACACCTTGGGGTACTTTCTATTACAATGTTATGCCCTTTGGTCTCAAAAATGTAGGGGCAACATATCAGAGAGAAATGATGGTCATCTTCCATGATCTTATCCATATCATCATGGAGGATTATTTCGATGACTTGTTAAGGAAATCTAGAACACGAGCGGAACATCCTACCATCCTAAAAAAGATCTTTGAACGGTTAGAGCATTACAAGTTGTGGCTAAATCCAAAAAAGTGTGTCTTCGGGGTTACGTCAGGAAAATTGTTGGGTTTTATAGTCTACTGAAGGGGTATTGAAGTTGATCCCACCAAGGTGAAGGCTATTCTAGACATGCCACCCCTATGCAATCTGAAACAGTTAAGAAGCCTCCAAGGGAAGATGCAATCCATCTGTCGGTTCATAGCCCAACTCATAGATAAGTGTCAACCATTTACTCATCTCCTGAAGGAAGATTCCACCTTCTGATGGAACCAACAATGTCAAATAGGTTTCAATAAGATCAAAGAATACTTAGCCCATCCTCCGATCTTGATGCCCCTATTCCAAGGAAACCCCTCCTATTGTATATCTCTGCCACTTTAGTCGCGTTGGGGGCATTATTGGCATAACATGATGAATCGTCAAAAAAGAGGGTGATCTACTACATCAGTCAGACATTTATCAGCTATGAATTAAACTACTCCCCCATGGAAAAGGCTTTCCTCACACTAGTCTTCAGCACACAAAAATTTCATCATTACATGCTCAACCATCCAGTCAAATTAATTGCTAAAATTGATCCATTGAAGTATTTGTTATCTAGAACCACTCTGATTGGCCACATGGCCAAATGGGTTATGCTCCTAAGTGAATTTGACATAGAGTATGTAGAGCGAAAAGCCATAAAAGGATAGGTCATAGCTGATCAATTGGCCAAGGCACCATTAGTAGATGCCTACCCTCTAGACTCTGAATTCCTAGATGAAGAAGTCTACATAGTTACAGAATCACCAACTTGGATGCTATATTTTGATGGTTCATACACTCATAATGGATCAGGCGTAGGGATTTTATTAATTACCCCTCAAGGTGACTACATTCCAAAATCATTTGGTATATCATTTCCATGTACCAACAACATCACAGAGTATGAGGCCCTCCTCACCGGCCTCCGCATTACAAAATAGTGGCATATAACTCACCTGAAAGTCTTTGGTGATTCATTATTAGTCATCAAGCAAGTTAACGATGAATTCCTCACAAAGGATGATAAGCTGTTACCCTATAAGCGCATGGTGGATGATTTCAAGAAATATTTCACCTTCATACAATTTGACCAAATTCCTCAGGTGCAGAATAAAGCAGCAGATGCAATGGCCACTATCGGTTCCCTGATTGAAATGCCTAAAGACCAAATAGAATGTGAGTTCCTTGTGAAACAAATTTTAATCCCAGCATAGGATATTCCTGAGACTGATATGGTGTGCGATATTGTAGGTCTCGCCTCCCTCTGGTACCAGGACATATATACCTATCTCTATGATAATATCATACCCCCAGAACTTACACGCAATCAACACAAATCCTTCATTCATCACTCTTCCCGATACATCATTGTTGGTGATACGCTTTATCGTCGTGCATATGATGGAATCCTCCTTAGGTGTCTAAGTGAGACCGAAGCCCGCACGACACTAACGGAGGTACATGGTGGTGTTTGTGGAGCCCACTCAAATGGTATGGCTCTAGCCAAAAGAATTCTCTGAGCAAGATATTATTGGTCTACACTAGAACATGATGCTTGTGAATTTGTGAAGAAGTGTCTTCCATGCCAACAACATGTAGATTTGATTCACGCTCCAGCACAAGATCTTCACCCCCTCCTAACACCATGGCCCTTCTCTCAATGGGGTTTCGACTTAATTGGAAAGATTCACCCACCATCATCCGACGGCCATACATTCATAATCACTGCCACTGAATACTTCACTAAGTGGGTAGAAGCAATGCTGCTCTCACAAATCACTGATATTCATATCTCAAAGTTCATCCTTTACCATATTCTCTGCAGATATGGTATCCCATCCACCATCCTTTCTGATAACGGAAAACCCTTCAAAAATCAAGCCATGAAACACCTCTGTGACACTTTTCATATCCATCATCGTTGGTCAATGCCTTATTACCCCCAGGGTAATGGTCAAGCATAAGCAACCAACAAGACCCTCATCTGCATCCTTAAAAAGGTGGTCAACAACACCATTCGAGATTGGCACCTCCATATTCATCCCACCCTCTAGGCATACCACACTTCCATCCACACCCCTATAGGGGCCACCCCCTATTCTTTAGTTTATGGCGTCGAAGCCATCTTGCCAATTGAAGTTGAAATCCCATCACTGAGAATTTCCCTAAAAAATATTATCAGTGAGGAAGACGCTCGTGTTGCACGGCTTGCACAACTGGATTTACTTGATGAAAGAAAAATCAAAGCTTACGATCACCTGTAAGCATACCAAAATTTCCTTAAGTGTCACTACAACAAGAAGGTTTTCCCTTGATAGTTTCAGGTAGGTGATCTTGTCCTCAAAGAGAATCAATGTACTCAGCAAGACCCAGACAAGAAAGGAAAATTTGAGGCAAATTGGTTGGGGCCCTATATCATAGCCGCTAAATATGGATCTAGGGCATATAGGTTGACTACTCTTGAAAGGGATCCCCTCGAAGAACCCATCAACATCTTGCATCTAAAGCAATTCTACACCTAATTCTGCTTGGTAACCCCATTTATCAAAAAATCAAAAAAATAAAAACGCAAAAAATCCAAAAATACTAAAGAGAAATAAGTTCATCCTATGGTGAAAACCACCTTTTGGTGGCACCTTGGATAAGTACGGGTGATGAAAACCTGGTAACAGGCATCATCCATAGAGGGCTTAATCATTATCTACCTAGCATCCTAGTTGTTCTATGATTTCATCCGCACTATCGTCCTCATCCATCCCATCCTTGGTTGCTTGATATATTTTGTTTGAGCATTGGATGACCCGTCTAACCTATCCCCCCATCTTGAGATTTTCATTATACCACACAAAGCTTATGTCATTCATCTCATCATCAGTCGGTCTATGTCATCACATAGGTTCATCCATTGTGTCGACCTTCATCTAGATCTCATCCTATCGCACCACCTATCGAACTATGTTGCCCATGCATTGTCACTTAGGCAAGGCTGATCATTTGATCTACCCCCGAGTTATTCTGACCATCACACCTTGGTCATCCATCATTCACCTTCATCGTCCTCTTTTCGCTTTATCCATGGTATTTTCATGAACTATGAGGGCTCTGCACTTTCACGTAGGCAAGGCTAATCTTTGATCGGCCCCTAAGCCCCTAGGTCTGTAGGATATGTCAGTTTGTGTCCTTGTCTGGCTCGTTATTCTTAATTAAACTCCCCTATTATCAAGAGATTTGGTTAATGAAAATATCTGGTGTCAAACTGGGTCATTCTAGTTTAGTATCCATCATCGGTCTCAATAGGATGCATCCTTCCTAGTAGACCTCGTCAGTCCTATCCATCACCTTGATCCTATGGCAAAGGACGTTTTGATATTGATTGTGATCTTTTGACGTTTCAAATTTATTTGTCATTTGAACTCACTATCAACACTTGTCATGGTTGCCTTGATCCATCATATCATGGTGTGCCTTGACAAGTCAACATAGGGGTTTATCTTGGTTTTTCCTTTGTTTGCTATCCTGTCAGTTGCCCCACGTGGTACCCACCAAGATCCCTGAGGTCTTGTGTTATGCTGGGGCATCCTTGTGTGTTTGTGGTTATCCCAATACCTGGCCTAACCAGGGTCGTCATGACCTTGGGTGTTGGGATAGCCCTTTTTGTTTGTTGTGTTTGTTTCATGCATTAGATGCCAACTCGCCTTGGTCTTATATATCAGGGTATCCAGTATCTTATGCTATAGCAAAAATCAGTGCTTCAAAGATGGAAACTCATATTAGGATTGCATTTCATCATCCATTGCATTGCATTCACCCTATTATTTTGGTTGTGCAAATACTTTAGCCTGCCCTCTCCCATCCTTCTCAAGATACTAAAGGTTTTGATAGACAACAACTTCCATCCATTTTTCACAACCACTTCATACCCATATCCCATTATCATGGCAGTTCTTATTGACACTTAGGACCATGTGTTACTTCCTTTCATCATTAATTCACTATAAATTACAAGAACATTATTGCATATTAGATTCATTCTATTAACCACACCTACATCGCTACCTGCATCGCAAAGTGTCAGACTCATAATACATCACACATCTGTATATAACATCCATTGCATAATCATGGCATCTCATATCCTCCATCCCATACATCTCATACATCACATCATCATTTAAGTTGTTTAGGATAATATAGATTTGTTATTCTAAGCATCTCATAAATCATCACATTTGCATAAACCACACATGTGCACAATCACAACATATTATCATCATAATATAGATCTATTAGTCTAAGCATCTGTATAAATCATCCATTGCATAATCATAGTGTATCACATTATCAATCTCACCCATTTCACAGCATATCATCATTTAAGTTGTTTAGGATAATATAGATTTGTTATTCTAAGCATCTTATAAAATATTTGTTATAAAATATTCATACAGAATCCATCACACACATATACATACATGTCAATAGATCAACTAGTCATCCATATACATAGGTCATCATAGCTACAACATGTGCATACATCATATCACCAAGTGAATACCTGCACTAATAAAAACACCCATATTCCACAAGCATCATATATCCAATCATCTGCATAGGCATGTAGTATCATAAACATGTGCATAAATAAACCAAAGTATCCATCTACATAAGTTGGAAATATCATATACATGTGCATACATAAACTGAATGGTCCATCACAAAAGGAAAAATACTGTATAGTGTCAATAAGGACTGTCCCATGTCATAGTCAAAATAATACAATGTACATCATATGTCCATCATACATCAAAATCTATCATATATCCATCACATAGCCCTCATACATCATCAAATAAGGTCCAAAATCCAGAGATATAGACCATCTCAAATCTTTTTCGATAAGTACTACATGCTCCACCCTACATCTGTTAAAAAAACTGGCATCCTATCACCTCCCGAATGAGCTACCGACATCTGATCTCTGTGGTGAATCAGGTACTGATCTCCACCTGGAGTGGCACCTAGTGAATCATTGTAACCTCTGGTCCATGTCACCAATGACTAAGATGGTGTTGGCATCTGTGGTGCCTGTCGAGTGTACTGGAACAGCCGCTGGGCTGGGTCTGGCACTGCATGGTAATAAGTAGCCATCCAAAATCCTGCCTCCCTTGCGTTCTCCTCTTGCTTGGCAACCTGAATCCGAGCGGAATTCCGCTCCTGATGATATCTATCCTGATCTCTCGAGATCAATCTCCTCTCCTGCTCCCAGGCCTCTTGAGATAGTCATAACTGTGCCATCTCTGCTTGAACCTGATCTCTCATCCCCTTGGTAGCCACTGCAGCATCCCTCTCCCCCTGTAATCCCTGGGTATTTGTCCCCATCACAACACTGCCCTACACTGACTACCACTATGCCACTGCAGCGTCCCGCTCACCCTGCAGCATCTCTCCCTCTCTGTGCGGCCTGGGCCCGGGCCTCTACTGCATCCCTGTCCCTCTGAAGTGCCTGTAGTCTCAACTTAGCTGAATCTCACTCCCATCGTAGATTTGATACCTGTGATGCCGTTGCATCCCTCTTTGCCTGGAGAGACTGAACCTCTATCTCTGCCAACTGCCTCTCACTGTCCGCCACCTGAACACATTCCTGTAACACACCCATGTCTGCCTCCATGGCCTCCACCTGTACCTGTACCACATCCCTCTCTGACAACAGCAGGTGCATCTCTCTCTGTGTCTCCTCCTCTCTCTGCTGCATCGCCCCCATATCCACAACTGTATGCTCTAAACAGTCAACTCTGTCTCTAAGCTCGCCCCGCTCTCGGTGCCAATCTGCTCTCTCTCTCCATAACTAATGTAGCTATCTTTGTAGATTCTTTGTATCCCTGACAATCCTTGTCCTAGTCTCTGATGGCCCCTACCCTGTCCCCCCTCTGACAGCCCATCGTATCGTCGCCTCTGCCACCAAGTGATCTCGCTCCCATCTCCAAGAATCTCCCTCCTTATTCCCCCTAGCCACCTCTGCTCGCAACCGCTCAATCTCTACTCACAGATCAACGGCCTCATCTCTCTCTCACTAATCTCTGCTTTGCATCTAACCCTAGAGTGAGGCCAGGGCTGAGTAGTCTCGCTCACCCTGGGAGAATTGTGTATGTAGCTCACTCACACTACAGGATTTGACACCATTTTCCGACGGTCATTTGTCAGTCGTTCGACAAATCTCTGTCGGAAGAGCGACGCAATGGCAAAAAATTTTCCGTCGCTATTTTTTCGTCGCAAGGCCGACGAAAAATTAAACGTCGAAATAACGGCGAAGAATCGTCGGTCGGCAGCATCGTGACATACGTCAGGATTTTGTCAGAATATCGACAAAAAATTTGTTTATCCACCGACGAACTGCACCAGAAGTTCGTCGTCGGCTCAATGAAATGGGCAAACATTTAGCGTGGAAACATGGAAATTTCGTCGAAATAGCGACGAAATACAAAATTAGTAGTGTCGAAAGAACACCAAAAGTTCGTCGAATATGCGATGAAATAGGCAAGTAGTAGCGTCGGAAGAACACTAGAAGTTCGTCGAATGTTCGACGAAATAGTCATCGCAGCTATAGAAACTTCGTCGAGGCTTTCTGTTGATTCGTTAGTTGTTATCGTCGCAATTGCAACGAAGAAGCAAAATTTAAAAAAAAATATATATTATATATTCGTGGAAATGTACCATTGCGGAGACTGACGACTGATCATACATACAGACTGCATATTGGTTTGATGCTTCAAATGATGCATTTCTTATATTGAAAAGTGCATTACCTTATTGAGCTTCTCTTTGTTTTGAGTATAGTTTAATATTCTCTACTTAACAAGGCCAACCACGTGACGGTGGAAGCTCATTTTCCCCCCCCCCTCACATCACTCTCAATTCCCCATACCCAATCATATAACATTAATCATTGATTCATCCATTAATAACATATAACATTCATTGATTCATCCATTAATAACATATAAAATTCATTCATTCATCCATTAATAAGATATAACATTCATTCATTAACATATAACATTCATT
>VDFB02105785.1:564515291-564531339 GCA_007258455.2 Sequoia sempervirens
AAATGAAAGGAATTTTTTCCTTTTATTTAGCTTTTTTGGGCCTCAATTAATCCCCTCCCCCCCTTGTCTTCCTCGGGCTGCCATTTCCACACTGTGGACCCGTTTTCCTCCATTCAAGTGCCAATCTACTCGATTTTCCATGTTCTTTCCATCGACATATACCACCTCATCTTTTTGAGAAGTTGTCTGGGGCCCGTGTTTCAGCCCCATCCCCTTCTCGAGGGGGCATACCCTACCATTCTCTCCCAATCTTCCATCATAGGCCTTCCCTTGCAAGACTGGGGCATCCCCTTTGGTTCTCCTCTGTTCGAGTAGCTCAGTCTCTCCTATGCTGGGGCATCTCTGTTCCGGGCACTTCTTCCATAGAGTCGTCTGTGTTTTATTTTCTTCGAAACCCTCTTATCCTAATAGTGTTTTGAAGAGGGGAAAAATATAGACATCCAAATTTGACCACTTCAATATGGCCAAAGTCGTATTCTTGACCATCCCTTTGCTCTTTTGAAATTATCCCCTTTGCCGATAGTAATTAAATCAATCATTTAATTAATATTGTGTGTCTTACATAAGGCTTTCTAAAGTATTTAATTCAACAAATACTTTTTCCCTATTTCCTCTCTAAATTAAATAAATGCACAACCTTATTTAATTTAGTCATATTATCTTTTGGAATTTTTAAATTTACTTCTTTAAAAATTCCCTATTTTCTCTCTCATTGTCACATCCTCCAACTTTTGCAAGTTGGCCTCTAATCCCTTTAAGTAGTAATAATTAATTTATGATTAAGAGGTGCACACCCCTAATCATCATTAGGGTCCCATCCTACATAATTTCCCACTTGCCTCTAATAAAATCCTTAATTAGTCTAATCAAGTACTTGCACAACCTTAATCACCTAATTAGGTCATCTATAATCCCCATATCATTTATGGAATGTGTCCTTAGTCAACTTCATTAAAAGCTTTTTCCTTTTGAACAAGGCATCTCCATTCCCCATGTGAATTTTTAATTCACATTTAATCCCCCAATGCATTTAACGAATTTTAAATTCTTTCTCTCATCCCCATGACGATATTTGAGGAATTTTTCATTCCCCACTTGTCTTCTCACCCACATGGGGACAAGTACCTCCTTTATGAGGAGATCTTTTCTCAATCCCAAGGTACTATGTACCCTCTCCATGTCATGTACTATCCCTCCAGCTCATGTACACATCATCCTTTTTAAGCCCTATCACATGCCACATGTCAAGATGTGAGGGATTATGAGTTCTCAACCCACCTTGGCCCTACATATTGATCTCGGTGGCTCAATCTTGATCGTCCATTTCCCTAGAGATTTCTAAAATCTCTATAAATACCCCCTCTTTTCTCTCATTTTGGGGAGATCATGCATTGTAGCCAAACTCTTGCAAAATTTTCCTAGAATCCACACTTAGCCATTTTCATGCTTGCACCCACTTGCATCCATCTTCATATCACCATCTAGCTTGCATCTTGTCATCCAAGGAGCATACAACACCGAAGATCAAAGGGCCAATTAAAGGATCGATTCGATGCAAGGTAAAAAGTTCCATTTGTTGCCTTTATTTTGTGTTGAATCTAACTTAGGCTAATCTTGAGGTGTAGGTTGTTCTTAGTGGTATTTTGCATTACTTTGTTTGCTGCTCATTTTCAACCACTCAAATTCGACCTATCACAGTACTTATCAAGTATGAGAAACAAACAAATGACTAGAGAAGTAGCGGAAAAAGGAGGAGGCTGAGGGTACAATGGTTTGGAGCATTTCCAATACCTTGTGATGTGTAAACAATGAACAGTTGTAAATGGGGATAGTTTTCTATGCATCAATGGAATGGATAGGTTTTAGGCATCAAATGTGTACGTAGATAGTGAAAATGGTAGAGGTGTTACATGTATAAACAAAGGTGAAGGAAAAAACTGTTTGAAAGCCATATGATAGTTGCTTAAGAAGAAGCTAGTTTTCCTGGATGTGATAGAGGTGAGCTGTTTTTGGATTGAAGTATTAGAAATTGAATCTAGAAGAACTTAAAGTATTTTGTAAAACCTAATTCATAATTTTATAGATGCGAAGAAGATGTGTAAAAGCAATTGGTGTGGGAAAGATCATGTTAAGTGTCAATGCATTAATTGCATTTTTTTAACGTTGTCCTTCCAACAAGAACCATTTTTTGGGATTGGAGTGGAGACAAAGATCTATAGAGCTGCAAAGACATCTGGTTGTTGAAGTAGAGAGTGGAAGGTCAAAGTATAAGATGTTTTTGTAGATTTGTTTGCAAGGAACTTTGATTATTGAAATGTGTGTTAAAACTATGCAAATTTTTTGATTTTGTCCATTTTTTGCCGATGGCAAAAATGTTGTCGTCAAAATCTATGTGGACCCATTTGCAAAAATGCAAGAAATTGGTAAGAAAACCCACAAGCTTTTGAAGAAACTATTATGAAATGAGATTAAGCACAAATAATACCTAGTAGTTTCCTAAGATTTAATGAATTATCTATATGTTCATTGAATATGTAGTGAAAGAGATATCAAGTTTTATAAACACACAGCCAAGCTATTCAATAGCTTAGTGCAGTTTTTCAGAATAATGAATATGGAAAAGTGCAACTAGGGGCTAAAAAGTCCAGTCTTTTTAGCAAATGAGATTATGCAAAAACAAAAGCTAGAATTCGTCTAAGATTTAATGAACTAAGTATGCCTATGGCAACATGCGATAAAGCAAGTCAAACAGAACTGAATCATGTATCAACTTAATCTTTCATGTGCCAAATAATGTTGAGTTATTTTTGCAAACATCCAGTCGTTAAATCGAAATTTTCAAGGTTTTGTTATTAGGCTTGAAAGAGGTAGAAACAAAACCATGTCAAAAAATAATTTTCACAAAAGATAATTATGAAGTGAAACAGAAGTACAAAGTGGATTTTTTACAAACATCTGGCCATTGAATCTTAGGTTGACCCATGGAATCTTAGGCGAGTGCTGTGATTTTTTTTTTCTTATTCTTGTTTATTTATCGTTCACTAGAATACTTGGGCGTAGTTTAGTCTTTTGCATGTTCATTATTTTGTTCAAGTCGACTACAGATAAATGGCTTGGCTATGTCGCTATGGCACTTGATAACTAGAAATAGTGTTTATTGTCGTTATATCCTAACTATAGGAAAAAGGAAAAAATATTTTGAATAGTACAATGTCAGTGGTGAAGCAATTGTTTGAAAAGAAAGTTCAATTGATGCAATAGTAAATCTCCCATTTAGTAGACAAATGAACATAGTCGATGACATATTATACACTCGTCATAAACATGAAGCATAGAAAGATGAATAAAATTTCAAAAAGAATAGACCAACACAATAATTTATTGCAAGCATTCCTCATTGGTCATTGTAATAGCAACCAAGTATCATAAACATAGGAACAAGGCACTCATTAGTGGTGCATTGC
Source organism: Sequoia sempervirens (assembly GCA_007258455.2). NCBI lineage: Eukaryota > Viridiplantae > Streptophyta > Pinopsida > Cupressales > Cupressaceae > Sequoia > Sequoia sempervirens. The sequence goes on from VDFB02105785.1 coordinate 564,518,756, forward strand.
CATAGAAAAAGAATTATGAAAGACTAGAAAGAAAAGCTAAAAACACACAAGATTTTAAACAAACAATAAACAAACAACAATAACCACAAATAAAACCCAGTACTCACGTCAGATTTCATGAATTAACTATGCAGTCACTACCTCTACACTCATGAGGCCTTTAGCACATCTCGCACACTTTTCTTACCAAGCGTTGTTGATACTCTACTATCCATGCAACCAAAAAACACAAAATTAATGCATTGACTCGCCTATTATCCACTGTCATCCATATGTAATCCAGTGTACACATTTGCACCATTACTCGTAGCAAGAAGCAATACTTCTAGTTATCAGGTGTCAAGCAATCTATTCACCACCAATGCACTTTTGCATAATGAAAAACATGCAACAACGCAATCAATAGCCAAATGTCAAGTATATAATGTTTCCATATTTTCCTAATTTATTGAAACAAAAATTGATACTAAACCTATTGCAAGACAATAAAATTTCATTGGGCAAGCAAGTATTACAAATGTAAATGCTAAAATTAAATGCAAATTGTGTGAGCGTTAGTGGTGTTATGCACTTTATGTGGATGGCATTTTTCTCAAAGTCAAGTGACTACTATGACTAAAGAAGATTAGTGTCGCAATTGAATAACATACATTGGAGATGGCATTCTTGTTAATCAATCTACAACCAATGCATTAAATACCAGTGAGTGGACAAGTCATTTTTTTTAAGTAAATAAGCAAGATAGAGGTTTATGTATTTTGGAAAATATTTAATAGGTAACAGCTAAGAAAGCTAATAGCATACTACATAACAGGTAACAAAGTTTGGGTGAACTGTCCGAAAGCAAATCTAGCAAATGCAATTGTGAAAATGTTGCATAGTAAAAACATGTAATAGTAGAGTTTAATCTATTTAAACAGTAACATAGGAAGGTAAAGTATTGTGTAGCATACAATGTATTGCATAGTGTAAACATGTAGCAGTAGAGTTTAATCCATGTGAAAGATAACATAAGAAAATTAAGTATTGTTTACCATATAACAGAGAGACATCTGAGATGTAAAATAAAAGTAGAAAGAAGTTTTGATTCATAGAACATGAAATATAGTATTATAGGAAAAAGAGACAACAAGAAAAGCATAAAAAAAGGAGGAATGCAGGTTCATTCAATTGCAGGTAGTCCTTCACTCGCTTCTACTTCTTTGTCACCTGCAATATCGTTATTGTAGTTAGTATGAAAGGTTTTTTCTATATAATTGTAAAAAATTTGAGAAGTTTGAAAAGAAAGAGGACTATTTGAATTAGTATTGCTTTGTACCTTTCTATGGCATATACTCTTTACTCAGTTAGGCATATGGCGTCTGGGCATGTGCAGGATCATCATGGAAAAAATGGGCCCTTAAGTGGCAAAAATTTAGAAAAATCAGAGTTAGGCAACTTGACATAAAAATTTGAATAAGTTATCTATATTATTTAAAAAATATGTAAGAATAGAATTTGTAGCAAATTGAATGTAGTTTCTAAACTACTAGGCTTTTTAAATTAAAAATCTATTTGGTGAAATTTGAAATTTCAATGCAAGAGTACTTAAATTTCAGGGAAAAAATAAGAAGTAGGTGTCTATCGACCACCTAACCACAATAAAATAATAATATTTTTATTAAAATTTTAGATATAAGTAGAGGACTCATGCCCGATGTGATACATTTTTAGTAATTTTTTTTCCTACTAAATAATTAATTATGAATTTTATTACAAATTTTAAAAATATAAAAACTCATATGTCACCACCTTAACTTGGTGAAAAATTCATGAAATTATTTTTTTTTTTAATCTATAGTATGTGAAGCATATAATGTGACATGTTTTGGATTCAAAAAATGTGATACCGTTTGAAAGCTATAGATGTTTTTCAATCGACCTATCAATCAGGACTTTAGTTGTAATTCAAATAGAAAATGAATAATAATTATTTATTAAATTCAAAGTAAAGCATAATTTATATTGGTGGAAAGTGAGAATCTCCTTTAAAAACCCTTTTATTTCATCAATTTTGGGTAAAAAAAAAGTGTCATACCCTACACATACCCATCATATTGCCACTTTTTGGCCCATCATGATCCTGCACATACCCATCTATGATAACATTGTTTTGATTGAGGTGAAATTCCCTTTGACAAATTCTCGTTAGGCATATACCATTTGCTTGTCATTCATTGTGATGACAACCTTGGATGAAGTACATATACATAGCTCACCTCCTTGTCACAATGAATGCAATGAGAATTTTCCTACTGGAGTGCACCATAAGTATTGAATTTATATTTGCAATTTGGACAAAAGCTTCAAATGGGTTAGATAGTGTGTTTGTTGCTTTTAATGCCCTAATACCTGAAACATTTGAACATAGATAGTTAGCAGCAGCAGTTTCATAAATTTTAAATGAAATTGCATAAAGATCTTTAAAGAGTCACCTTAAATGTTGATTGCAGCAAAGCAACTAACTTGTCCAATGTTCTTTTGTTATTTAATTTGCAAATAAATGTTTTTTTTTTTTTTAGGTAGGAATCGGTGCACCTAATTCCCTATAAAGCAAAGGCTTTGTAAACTTTTAACGTGGCGCGTGGCTGGCCCTCCGTCACTCGACGGGGAGACTAGAACTCGCGGGACTTATAAGGGAATTACTTAGCCAACGAGAAGGCCCCAGCAATTTGCAAATAAATGTTGATCAGCCCATGTGGAACATATTTTTTTGGTTGATGCTTTTCAGAATATTTTTGAAAAGAAAGGTTGGGGTTCTATTCTTATGTAGCAACTTTCCTCTATTTTCAAATATTGCTTTTCATGAGTTGAATGTAGTTTCAGCTGCATGGTAATGAAAAAGTTAGTGTTTCTTAGATATAAATTTTATTAAAGAAAATAGTGCTATAATAAAATGTTAGAATGGATTAGTGACATATGTTGGCTAGAATTTTTTACCTATTCTCTATCTAATTCTATTATGCCATATTTTATATCTATTGCATATTGGCTTCCAATTTTTTTCACCGACAACCAAAGTGCCTATTGTTCCAATTGGATACTGATTTGTTGTTGCTAGTAGCTGGCTAATAGTAGTATCTGAAATGAAGTGGTAGTCTGTTGAAAAGTGAGGAAAGCTTTCAACTGCGATTGTATCTGTCAATATTAGTATACAATCACAATCGCCTCTATCATAATTTGTCCTAGGAGCAATTTGGAAGTCTAATATTGAAACTCCCATTCCTGGAACTATTTTCTGCTCATGTTCTTGTACAAGGTACCTAGTAATATCTAATGTAACTATCATTTCCACTTCAAGGTCTGTGAGATATGCACGTAAAACATCACGTGTTCTATTGACCTTGTCCAATATTGCTTTATAGACAACAAGGACATCACCTTGGAATATGTCGCCATCTTTTTTTTCATTCAAATCTTCAATTGATATAGTCTTCTTGATTTTTGTTCTACAAACAGCAAGGGAAATGTAAAAGTTATACTTGGAGAATGCAAAAATGCATATGATAGGTAAATAGGATAAACGGTTTACCATTTTCTTGTGTCTTCCTCCATTCCTTGTTCTTGTTCTTGTTGTCTTTTTGTTTGGTCCATGTTTGGCCTGCAAGCTAGTAATTTAGTATCGTAGAATCAATTGGAAAAGTATTTAGCGATAAATGCTTATATATGATATCATGTTGAATTGATTTAACCAACGTAGTGGAGATTTAAGAAAATAGGAAAGTGATCTATCCAATATGCCTCTATTCTATAAATATTGCACATAGTTATGATTGAATTTGATCAGATGTGGTCAATCAGTGGCTTCTGTAGAGTACGTGATTTGTTTAACAAAAAATGAATTGTATTCGTTTGCATGAAATTTTTAAGTATTGTTTTGCTTGTCTTTTCTGAACACATGTCGACATTAAACTCTCCCACAATGTACAGTATGTTTTTTGTACCTGTGTATGCAATTATAGATTGCAAATTTGTGATTTTTTCTTGAATAGAAGTATTAGGCCTTGCATAAATATTAGAGATATTAAGTTTAGAGGAATTGTGATTATTTCTTGAAAACAGAATACTCTACGTAGTCCGCTTTCTTTTAGTACATTGTCTATACTACATACTTCTAAGTACTTTTCATATTCATAGCTATCAATATCTATTGTTTCCATACTTTGATATCTTGTTTCTATTCATAATGCATATAGTACTAGATCATTGGAAATGCTAATAGGGATTAATATGCATATATGTTGAACCTTATGTAGTATGCATGAAAATGGAGGGCAAGAAAATTGTTCTTTTGTATAAATGTTAATTTTTGCACTATAAACAAAGAAGCAACACTATTCTAAAATGCTAACCTTGTATTTTCTTGTTTAACAATTGACTGTATCTCCAATAATGTAGATTTTTGTCTTATGGTCAAATTGTAACCAACGGGTCCTATTAGAAGGGAAAATGAGAAAAATGAGCATACTCGATGACATGTTTTATGCAACCCATAAAAATAAAGGAATTAATACTCAATGAATTATGTAATTAATAAGAACTTTATTGTAAGAGTCAACAGTGTATTTAATAACATATCTTGTTTATAGGATTTGGTGAATGAAAAAAAACTTAATCAACAATGAATTGAATGTTTCATGTTTGAATTCTATCATTGATTTCTTTTCCTATTGTGTAAAATAGATGTGCTATTCTTCTCTGTGCAAGGAAATGATTGAGATTCTAATCTATTTATAGTATTGAAAAGTACTAACTAAAACAATAAAGTCAACCTAGTGGCATGTATCAATGTGAATACCCTATAATCTGTTAATAATGAATAGATGTGTAGAGAAATGATTCTCCATGTCTTGCTGGACCAAGTGCATAAATAATAAAAATGGAAAAGGTATTACATGTGAATGTGTGATGCTATACAGTGGACACAAATGTGTCTCTTGACTAATGCACAAGAATATGATAAACAAATTGTGTAAAGAATGTTGAAGCAGACACAAATTTTATATTGTTTACAAGAAAAAAGAACATTTGCAAAAGAATGATTGCTTGAAGGAAAATGTGAACAGTTTATTAATCCAACAACTAACTAGAAAATGGAAAAAATTGAATTCCTTATTGCAATGGTTTCATTTGGAACTAATAGACAATAAGAAAATTATCTCTTTTTCTATTGCTTGGGATATGCCTTCTATTCATTTTTGTTAAAGTAAATTGATAGAATAGGAAAGTAGTATTATTGATACATTTAATACATGTTAAATGCATTATGTGTTGTCTGTAAGTGCAAACATAGAAGCAAATGAAAAAATTTGCAAAAAAATAGACCAGCATGATATTTTTTTGTAAACATTGAGGCATCAAATATAGTTTTTGCAAACTTTGCTAACAGGCCAATAGCCATTGGAACACTGAATACACATTCAATGCATGAAATTATTACATAGTTTAAATCATGTTAGCTAATGTATTTAGTTTTAGTGCTTATTGATCTAGCCACAAAAGACTATGTTATTTGTGAAAGTTGTTCAAAGAAAACTGTACACCCTTTGCACAATTGTAGGGCCTGATAATAGACTTATGAAACATGTAACAGGGGAATGTAGACCTAAAAACACAAGTTTTTGCACAAACAGAAAACAAATCAAAATTAGCACAAATAAAACTGATCGGTGTGTGTTTAATATACTATTGTTTTTCAGTCACTAATCATATTGTTTAATGCATTCAACATGTTTGCAGTTAGTGAAAAAATAATTGAAAAATATATAATGTTCCTCTATTTTGTAATTTTCTTTGAGAAAAATAAATAGTGGACATGCTCCAAGTAGTAGAAAAAAAAAATTTATTTATTATCTTTCAATTGCAATTAAGATGACTGCAATAGCAACTTATTGTTAAGCTTTCCTAGCGACTTGGTTGTCTATGTGTTCATTATACTTGATAACTGGAGCAGGAGCACCTACACCAGAACATTCATTTTTTATCATTTGAAAACATGATGGGTCAATATTAATGTTCTTAGGTTTATGTTTGTCTAATAAGGTCTAAAAGACCATTCCTAATATAAAAAGGAGGAAGCTTGAGTTTTCTATGGATGAAATGCTAAATTTGCACTTGGAGAATCCTTGTAGCCTTGAAGGAAAAACATGTAAAATGTAAGGGGGAATGCAAGAACAAAGTCTAGAAGCCATATTAGGGGTGCATTAAAGGTATCTAATGGGTTCTAGGTGTTACAAAGCAACAAACTTGCATAATAATGTGTATTTAGTAAACAATGGTTTTTTAAGTCAAATGGAGGGTAAAGTAGTTAAGAGGTAGTTGTAGGCGTTGAAGGAGAATTATATTGGTTTTTAAATGTTTAAAAGCCTTTGAAAGGAATGAGGGAGGATTGTTGAATCAAGTGGTGAAGAGTATTCATCGAATAAATCAGTAGATCTCATTTTTTCTTTCATTATCACTATTTTTTGAGTTTTCTTTCCATTTGTACAAGTTGTACAAGTAGTTGTGTTTTAAATCCTTTGGAATTCGGTGGAAGATGGTGAAAAAATTCTTTTGAATTCATATTTGGGCCAAAAAAATAAATTTGATTTGTATTTTGTTGATTTCTTGTGGTCTGCCTGTGAAACCTGGCTATAGGGACTCATTTTGAGTTTTTGATCATGTTTTGATGCCTCACACCTACTTTTTTGTGTTTTTTCTCAATGGGGTGGCATGGAACCATGTTAGAACAGGGATTTCACATGTATTAGATGATGAATAAATGCAATCCTTGGTACAGTGTGAGAAAACCATGGCTAAAAGTATCCATTTTCTTGTGAAAATGAAGGTTTTAAGTTGAGTTCTGGTGAACTATGAATTGGGATGAGTTGCTAATGGCATAAAAGGTCTGTGCATATACCCAAAAAAAAGTTTTGAAGCTTGGGATTTTTCTGGAAGGGCTTTGTGTTGTGGATCTTGAAAAACCCTAGTTTATGTAGGGAAAAGGAGGGTTTGGTTGTACAACGGTCTAGAGGCCTCTAATCTGAGTAAATATCGTGAAATATGAGGTTAGGAATGACACTAAAACTCTATCCAAGAAGGTTTTGTGAAAACAAGAAGGTCTAAGGGTACTTTGTTTTGAAATGAGGGCTAATTTTGTAGCCTTTTGAGTAGGATCACTTAAGGAAACTCTACAAAGTTGCAAGAGAACTTTGTATGAAAGATTCGGGGATTGTATCTAATGTTGAGTGGATGCTATGTTGATGTTGAGTTGATCATTTTGTAGCCTTCTTGAAAATATATGCTCTTTTGTTGATTTTGGTGACTTTGAAGATATAGTATTGATATTTGAGAGAAGTTGTGTCAATTTTTTATTTTTTTGGGTTTCCACCACCTCTGCATCAATAACTAGCTACAGTACATGGAATATGCTATGCAATCCATGAACATACATGAGATGAGGCCAAGTGGAATGTGTGTACTATAACAAAAAACAATTATGAAAGGAATACATAAATGCTATAAGGAAAGTCCTTTCTACGATGGAGGAATTCATTGCATTCATCACATACTCATTACCTCAATAGCCATGAGCCTAGTGGAGAAACTTGGGAAATTTGTATTTATTGTCCACATGTTTCCCAAAATTTTATTGCATTCCTTTTTTTCTTTTCTTTTGTGCATGTTTTAACATGTGTTTCTTTGTTCCATTTGTGTAAATGACATTGTATCTTGCACAATTATGTATCGATTGCTTCAGTATATATCATCATGTTGTCAACTACTGCATGATTTTCATTAAGTGATCAAATATTTGCAAAATATATAGTGTCCCTTCATTCTACTAATTTAATTTAACAAAAATGAATAATAGGCCTAGTTGAACCAATAAAAAAATTGTAACAAATGACAATGAATAGATGGGAAACTATAAACTTTGATCAAGGTCTTGATGACTATTGATCCAATAGTGGCACCATTTATCACATTAAACATGCATTGACTGGTCCAGTGGCCAGTGCTCTCTTGCAAAAGTTGGGACAATTTGTACATAGTGATTGAATATTTAGGAAAAATATGATGCCCTCCTAATACCTAGATTTACTTTCACAAAAAACAATAATAGGCCCAGCCTAACAAATAGGGAAAATACATAAGTTGTTTTTTATCTCTTAATTGCAAATGAAGCTATTGAAATAGTAAATTGTTGCTTGGTTTCAACCACCCTATCCCATATGTAATTTATTGTATCCATGTGCACAATTAGGCTTAATTGCAACAAACAATGTTCATGGTTACATAGGATAAGGAGTACTGGTACGAGGACTATGCGTGACACTCAAGTCACTCTGTATAATGAATACAATTGTAACAAGTCACTATTGCAATTGTTAAATTCGCTTGTTAGATAATTACATGCTTATTCAAAATATATTGTTTAAAATGTTTTTTAGAAGCTACAAGCTTTTGTTTTTTTGGGAGAACTTGTTAGCATGTATTTGTTTCATATTTACAAATAACATATTGTATGCATGACAACAGCAAAGCTGACACAAAATGCATCTAATTCTTAATTTTTTCATTTGTAATTATAATATTTGCTTGCCCAATCAAATTTAATTGGCTTGCAGTAGCTCTATAGTACATTTTTGTTTAACTAATTCAGGAGAATAGAATACTGTATATTTTGAGAAACATTTAATCATTGAATGCAAATTGCATAATAGTTGTCACTATGTTGCTTGGAACCATAGTAGCAAGTGCATGATTAATGTAGGTCTATTGCAGATATTTGTTTAAGGAAAATAGGAAAATAGCGAAACAACATAAATTGTGCAGAATATATAACAAATACATTGCATATCCCATGATTGCAATTGTAGACATTTTTTATTACAAAAGTAATATGATTTATAGAAAGAAATAGTTTCCATGTTTATGAATTGAATGGAATAGAATGTCATATAATATGCCCATTTGTTTCTTTAGAAATTTAGATTATTGAACCACCATTCTCCTTTATTTTTCACAACTCTTCCAATTCATAATTGTCACACATATTGGAAGAATTAAGTTTAATTGCAAAAAAAATAGGCGCATGATACAATAATCTGACCTTGCAGATGGTTATTGGAGAAGCAAGTCTAATAGCCGTAATATGGATATTTTTCGTGCACTTCAATTGATACCGATGGTTCCTATGACAGGTACAATTCAGAGAGATAAGTAGACTAGGCGACAAAGAACATGCTATCGGTAAACATGTAATAGGGAAGCACACAATAATTCTTTCTAAATATTCAAGAATTGAATCCAAACTCTATCAGCTTTGTTGCCCAATTACTCATTTGCATTTGTAATATTTACTTTCCCAATAAAATTTGATTCTCTTGCAGTGAGTCTATTGATAACCATATTCCTAGAGAATTAGTAAAATATGGAAACATTGTGTACTTGGGGCTCATGGACATATTTTCGATGTCTAAAAACCATGATTTATCTCTTTGGCTATTAGTTGTAGCACACATATTGTTCATGTTTGATTAAGTAAATAAGGAAAATAGAACATTGTATATGTTAACAAGTGTTTATGCAAATTATGTTAACTCTGGCAATGAACTCTTTGATAGTGTAGCAATTAATGCATCATGAGCACACTATATCTATTATTGGTTTTTGTTTAAAAAAATTATGGCACTAGGAAAAAACCATAGTTCTTCATAAATATTTAACCAGTGGACTCCATATTCCATCATTACAATCATGCATATCCTTGCTTGCAAAAGTAAGATGCTTGTGAAGGGAAAATAGGTTCATGTTTATGAACTACACAACATGCCACCAATTAAACTCATCTATCTATTTCCAAAACCAATTTATTGAATAGGAATTGTCCTCTATTCTTCACAACTCTCCTAATAGACTATACTTAGATGCATTGCAAGTTTAAGTTTCATTGCAAAGATAGCAGTAGAATGATATGTACAAGAATTTGACCTTAGAGCATGTTGTTCAAAAACCAGGTCCGTTCGGAACAATATGAATCTTTGATCCTCAATTTGTTTGCAACCAATGTTCCCTATTAGAGCTATAGTTAAGACAAATGACCATAGTTCATCACAAATAGCATGCTATCCATAAACATGAAACCCAAAAGCACAGAGTAATTTTTTCCTTAAGCATTAAATCGAAATTGTGTGAGCTTTCACGCGCAAAATGGGGGCAATGTAGTCAATACATAACACTTGCAAACAAATCAAATTCTATGATATAGATACACATGGTTTTATTTGTATAGACAGTACTTCAGTTCTTATTTCTTACACTTCCATTTTTAATTTTTACTTGGCCAATCTAATTTCATTTTTTTAAGCATGATTACTATTCATTTAAGTGTGTGGTAATTAGCAAAACATGTAAACACTATATAGTTGGGAGTGATGAACATTTTTTTTGGATCACCCATGCTGGAGTAGACAATAGCGCAATATGTTATGCACATAATCATAATGTCAAAAATTTGAGGCACATGCATCAAAATACTCTTGCCCTCTACTACATGCAGTAAAAAATGCTATAAAATTCATGGAAAACACCATGACTTGTTATTTCTTGACAAATGTCATGAATGTTAAAGTCATGACAAATGCCAAAAATTTTATAGCACTTCATTGCATTCTATGTAGACCAAAATAGCTCCTTTGTTTCCCCATCCTCGCAATCTTAGAAGTAATACATGATTGACGAATACTAAATCAATGAACTACACATCCCATGATTACAATTATATAGATTTATATCTACAAAAGTAACATGTTCATCGGGAAAAAATACTTTCATGTTTATAAATTACACGACATATCATTTACTATGGTCATGTGCCTATCCGTAAAGCCAGTTTCTTGAGAGAATTAAATTTCATTGCAAACAAAGCAAGAGAATGATACAAGAGTCTAACCTTGCAACTTGTTGTTCAACAACCAGGTCTATTTGAACCAATTTAAATCCTTGTCACCCACTCTACTTACAACCAATGATCCCTGTTATAGTTACAAAATGGATAGATAAGCATACTCCATGACATAGAACATGTTATCCATAAATATGAAACCTAAAAGCACACAAGAAATTTTCACAAATATTTTATAACCAAATCCAAGATGTGTGAGCTTCATCATAGAAAATGCAGTCGATGCATTTGATACATAACACTTGTAAACAAATGAAATTCTAAAATCTAGACAATTCTGGTTTCATATCCATTATATGAGAAATTTCCAAGGTGTATTTGGAAGCTAGAAAGTATGCAAGCAAGAAATGCATACTTAATTCTTGTTTGTTTATTACTTGTTCAAAAGGTCGTATGTTTTTAGTTCTCGATGTTCTCTATTCGTATGTGAAACCTTTTAACTAGAACTATTGCTTGTTGTTACAAGCTTGAAGGAAACAAATCTATGCACTCCATGACCTTACTATTGCATTCATTGCATTTGATTTCCAATTAGTCGCTTCGCCAATGACATCGTGTTGTTAAATTTTTTTTTGTCTTTTTCCCATAGTAGGGATTTATGCCCATATTCATTTGTGTTGTTTAAAATATTTTTGACTTTCTCCTAAAGTCACAATTTTAAGACATTTTGTGTGCTTGAAGATTATTTTTTATCTCTTTTTCTATTGGTTTGATTAGGTTAACTTTTCATTTTCACTCATTTTTCTTTAAGTAAATTAGGAAAATATGGGAACATTATATATTGTTGATTTTGACATAATAGATTCTAGGAAATATTTGATCAGGAAGTAGTGAATACATGTTTAATCCATTAAATGCATATTGTACGACATGTATTGTGGAGCTGGTGGGTGCTAATTCATGAAATCTTACACTACTGCTCAGTTTTATTTTTGCTAAGTTTTCTTTGTAACATTGACCAATAAATCTAGTTATCAGGTATGATAAATAGACACACTAACCAGTCATCAATAGTACATTGTTCCTATACATGTGCTTTTATGTTTCATGTTTATGTGTAACATATTATCTTGCACAATTTGCATTCAATAGATCGTTGTTTTTTATTTGTGAGCCATACTGTTTAATGCATCAAACATGCAATGACTGCTTGGACATCTACTATCTTTCTACCAAAGGTGGCATACTTTGCATTCAGGCATTGAATATTTGCAAGATATATAATATGCTCTTCTTTTCATAAATTTCTTTAACAGCAAAAAGTAATATGCTTGCATGAAGCAACAGAGAGACAGAACAAATATTTATCACCGGTTAATTGCAAATGAGACTCTTGCAATTGTAACCTACTTATTGGCTTCAACTGTTTCATGTGCTTTGTTATCTACTACATCTATTTGTACAATTGGGCCTTATAATGTGAATAATATTTCTAGTTGCAGCAGGACAGAGGTAGTTGTCAGCCTATCGGCTAACTTTGCAGGATTTCTATTTAATATCTAAATGTTTCAGAAAACCTATCTTGCAAAACTTACATTTAATATACTATTCTTTATGATGCAATAGTTATACCATTCAGTGCATTAAACATGAATTG
>VDFB02105785.1:564531439-564559609 GCA_007258455.2 Sequoia sempervirens
CTATTTCTTACCATTATGCTTTGATAGATCTTTTCCAAGCATCCATAACTTGTTCATAAGCAGGTTTGTTTTAGGGTTTTAGCTATAGCAGCAAGGTAGAGAACTATTTGATAAAATTCTTTGGTAGACATGTATGAAAAATGTGGTAGCATAAACAACTGTCACCATTTGATATTTATGCAGTTGTAGTATGTTTTGTGCAATGTAATCAGCGATATGAATATAACCAACAAAAATCTATTTTCTATAATTCATGGATTGAACTCTGTATTTTATTTGCTCTCAATGTCTGTATGCTATGGAAATGCCATTACATTTTTTAAAAAAGTAGTTTCTTACTATTTTTCTTCAATTTTTTATGTTTTTTTGTAAATCTACCAAAAAACCCTAGTTTTTCTACCAAAAAACAATATTTTGAAAAAAATCAACTAAAAATAAACAAATCTAATTGAAAATTTGATAAAAAATTAAAAACTTTACCTGATAGAGATGGACTCCAAATCGGATATCGGATTTCGCTCTACACTATGCGCCCGCCGCCGATGAGCCGAAAACAAATATGAATGAGTTTTGGTCGCGGGTTTTTTTTTATATATACAGTTCAAAAAAATAGGATATCCGATTCGAATCGGATATCCGATTTGGATCGGATATCCGATTCCTAAAAGCAAGTTGCCTTTTGCTTCGGTCGGAATGAGATTTATTTATATTTAACAAAATCGGATATCCGATTTGGATCGGATATCCGATTCCTAAAACTAAGTTTTCCCTCTGCCTCGGTAGTCACCCCAGCTCCAAAAAGTCAACTCACCATTTTCGCGTTTTTGAGTCGTAGAAACACGTATTTTTTTCTCCATTGCCACTTTTTGGCATACCATGATCCTGCACATGCCCTGGCTTTGCTTCTGGATAAACTACTAGATGGTGAACCACAATTTCCGAATCAAGCCTGGGAATTTCAGCATAGGTCCATACAAAGTTCACCTTTCTTTCTCTTAGGAATGTAGCTAGGAGTCCTTGTTCTTCTGTCAACAATGATTTTGCATAGAATGTTATATGTGGATTTTCACATGTTCCCAAGTTGACCGGATTGCACTTCTCTGCTAGGATTGCTGAATTTTCTTGATGTATGGCACTAAGGAAGATTGAATTCCTCATCCTTCAGAGCCTCAGAGAGGTTTTCACCATTGGATGCTTCCTTTACTTTTACTTTTTTTGAGTTAGAGAGTATCACAGTGTGGTTTTCACTCAAATACCTAGAGATTATTCTCAAATTTTAACTTTCATGACTAAGGGATTCAATCATCTCCCCATAATAAGCATGTGTGTCTAGCTCAATGTTGAATCCTACTTTGTGATCCCCATATGGTATAGTATCCTACAATCCCATGAATTATGAGAGTGCCTCATTGTTTTTGAATGTGTCCAAAATTGGAGGTCCTCGTTGCTCATAGTCAATGAGTTGGGGATAGACTAACTTTATCTTGTTGGTTTGGTTGTTTGATTCAAAAGACAAGGTACTAATCATGAAGAGGGTGGAATCTTCGAACAATATGGGTAGACCTGACTCGGGGGATTCATCACATATTAGTTATATCAAAGGTAAAGTTATCTATGACTCGACCGATGGATACTATTAACTAAAGAGGATTTTTGACTTTTTCAACTGGAGAAGCTCTGTCAGGTATGGTTACCTTCAGAGGGGTACATCCAAGGCCAAGATTTCTTAAACACTTCTCAAAATTGATGGGTTCTAGAAGGTCATTATCATTTTTTCCTGATTTTCTTGTTCCTATTGTAGCCCATGGTAAGCATCATTTGCAATCCTTTGTTGTCATCATCCATGGGAAGATCAGGTGCGGGCGTGTTATCTTGGTATAGTAGACTTGATGGGTCTTGTGCATCTACCACTTCCTAGCTTAGGTCCCCCCAACACCTAAATATGGAGGGGTTTGCTTTGAAATTTTGGGATGAGGTGTTATTTGGATGTGATTTCCCATGAGATCTAGGAGATTGTGGTAACTCTACTATCACAAAACCATTCTTCATTTTGTAATCCCCACATCCATTGTCTTGGCTAATGACCTTGACATCGAAGATGTCAGGAATGGCAGGTGCCTTTGTTTGAGAAGTGCAAGCAAGGGTAGTTGGGTCTATGTACAGAGTTGTGGGCCCTTCATTGTTCTTTGGGACTTGAGGAATTTTGTAGTACTTGGCTTCCAAATTCTCATAGTAGTAAAATGGCTTGGGATCACCATGGATGGTGACCTCTTGTCCTTGATATGGAAACTTGACACATTGATGAAAGGTGGATGCCACAACTTGCATCCCATGGATCCATGGATGTTCCAAGAGGATATTGTAAGGTAAATCAAGGTCAAGAACTTGGCATGTGGTTTACATAATGGTTGGCCCTACTTGAATAGGGAGTTGAATAGTGCCTTGCGACACCCTTTCCTGATCATCATATGCCCTGATTGTTATACCTTTTCCTTTTTTAATGACATCCTCAGAGAATCTCAGACTTTTTATCAACTTGAGGGAATCTCATGCAACTGGTCATTGTGTGCCCCTTGATTTTATGAAAATCACAAAGGTGGTTTTCATTGTACCATGGTTGTTTCACTTGGGGTTCTTGATAGTCCTCATAAATGAGGATTGTAATGAGATTTTCTTGTACCAGTTTCTTCATGATAGATTCAATTGACTCCCCAAGGGGCATGCATTTCCACTTGGGGGAATATTTGTTTCATGGGGGTGGTCCCCCTTGATTGTTTAGATTATTGACCACTTGGTTGTTTGGTTGTTGTGTTATGGTGTTGGCTTGCATGTTGCTTTGATTGTTGTTTTGTGGTTGTTGATACGTTAGCATTTTTTTCCTTGGAGCACTGATCACAACTTTGGCATCAACGACACCATCATTAGTGACATTCTTGTTTTTCACCCATGTGCAAGGTTTTTCATTGTAGCTGGTGGATGGACAATTGTCTTTTTAAGTAGGTGTCCCCCCTTGTGCGATGAGGGCTTGTTAGATGTTAAGTGCCTTGGGGATCAGCTAGTCATATTTCATGATGCACTACATTTTTAGATGGAAGGACAAGGTCCCTTCGAGATCAACGATGATGGTGCATATTTCATGTTCTTTGGGCATGGTGCATTTTCTTCTGTTGGCTTTGGATTTCCATTGTTGTAAGAAAGACAAAAATTTCTCCCCATTGGATTGTTTTAAAGTCAATAGTTATTCCAAACTCACATCCATACCTATGTTGAATGAATAGTTTTGTATGAATGCATCCACAATTTCTTGAAATTTTTTGATTCCAAGGGAGAGATGAGAGAACCATTCCTTGGCAGGTCCAGCCAAGCTCTGAGGGAATAGTCACATTAGGTAGGTATCATCGTATGTGACATGCAATGTACTTGGAATTACCTCATGTGATCCTTAGGGTTTCCCATCCCACAATATTTGTCAAAATTAGGGATTTCAAATCCTTGTGGGAATGGTTTCATTGTAACGCTCCTGTCAAATGGATAAGGGCACAAATTCTTTGGTTTCTTTGTTGTTTTCCCTGATTGGAGGTCCTGCACTTGTTGTGAAAGAAATTGTATTTGTGCCGACACATCATCTTGAGGGTTGGGAGGTGGGATGAATGTGTTATAGGATGGTTTGATTGTTTGAGTGATGGGTGGATTTTTTTGTGTGTGGGTGGAGGTTGGTTGCAAGCTTTGTTGCACCAAGTATGCCTACAATTTCTATTGTGCCAACAATGCTTCTTGTTGGGCTAATTGTTGGGATGCTTCTTGTTGCTCTTGATATTGTTGCAATGCTTGTTGGTACTTTTGTTGCTGAGTGGCTTGTTGTTGTGCTAGGTATTGTTCTTGAGCTTTCACTTGAGCTTGTTAGGCAGCTTGGGTAGATTGTTATGTGGCCTATGTAGCTTGAGTAGCTTGCGTGGCTTGTGCGACTTGAGCAACCTGTGTTTCTTGAGTAGCTTGAGTAGCTTGTGTTGCTTGTTGGGCTTCTTGTTGTTGCAACAATGCTTGAGCTTGTGTATGGGAAACTTGTTGCGCTTCTTGTGCAACCTACACTTATTGTCCAGCTTGATGTGTAACCAGTGTAGCTTGTTGATTTTGGTATTGTTGGAGTTCCTTTTCATAGGCTTGTTAAGCTACTTGTAGTGTTATGTTGTATTGGTTCGTAATGTTTGGATTGGGCGGTGGTGGAGGATTCAGAATTGTGTTATATGGGGTGATGATATTTTGTTGAGATGGTGGTTGAGATGTGATTTGAGTGATCATGCTAGATGGTGTGACTGATATGTTGGGTCCTTGGGAGACTTCATTTTAAGGTGTTGGGATTTATGATGTTGCTTGGATAGATGCCACCTGTTGTTGCGATATCGGTGGTATATTCAGAGGATTTGATACACTAATTTGATTTATGGTTGAAGGATTGCTTTGGTTTAATTGATTTGGGATTGATGGTAAAGGGGTTAGCCCTAAATCGATAATTGATGTAGATGTTAGTGGTAGAGGAGGTAGTGGTGGTAGAATTGGTGGTGGAAGTGGTGGTGGAAGTTGTGGAAGATTTCCTTGAGCAAGTGATGATGAGGCCCCAAAGAGTCCCCCTTGTTCAAATAGACCTACTTGTACCAATGGGAGAGAGACTTGTGTGTCAAGAGAATATGTTGGCATTGCAAAAAAAGTGGATGAACTATTGGTGTAATGGACGATGAGTGGGATGTATTGATGCTTGGGATTTTGGGGGATGGTATTTGCATCCAAGTTTTTATTATTGACAAGGGGGTGTGTTTGAAAATCATGGAGTAATGAACTCCCCTTGTTGACAATGGGTTGATTTGGAGCAAGGGATGATGTGGGTTGTGGGATGGGTTGGAAAATGCCTTGAATAGGTGAGGTGAATGGTACAAGTGGTATATTCTCAAAAGGTTTCTCCATAATAGTGCTTAAATAAAAATTAGAAGGTAGTTTGGCCCCCCTTCCTTTGCTAGCTTTAGCATGTATTGTGAAGGATTTAGTTTCATCATGGCATTAACAATTCTATGATTTTCAGGGTTTTATACCATCTCTATGATTTCATCTTGGATCATGCCTAGGACATTGTCAGTGATGTCCTCTACTTAACCCTCTTGAAGATCTTGTGATACTATAGGAAAATTGGGTGGGGGATTGCTAGATCCGACAGGTTTGATTTCGGGGGCGGTTTGGCTCGTCACTTGAAGTAGATGTTTATTTGTTGGCTTCCTTGTTCTTCTTGTGTTGAGATCTAGTTTGAACCATAAAATAGGGATCAATTTTCAGGAATGTGTGAGGTGAATCTCTAACTCCTTAGATTGATCTAAACTTTAGGCTCAAAAAAGAAAATCTAGAATGATTAAGGATAAAAGGGTGATGATGAGATAAATGAAGGATGGGTGATATGAATGATTGAACTCTTTAAGAAATATTGAAGGAGATACTAGAATTTGGGACTTTTGGATTTTTGGATTTGATTTGTTTTGATTTTATTTTTGGATTTGATTTTTGTTTTGGATGATTGGATAATGAACTTGTAAACCCCAAGATGTTGGATGTTATATAGGGATAGACTTTTTCCACAAAGTGATAATTTGACTAAGTGTATGAAGAAGGATGCATCCACACACACCTAACCAAACAAGATGATTTTGATTTGATTTAAAGGATTTTCCAAATGTCTAGCATGAAGGATTTTTTCAAGATTTCCATGAGTTGTTTGTGAGATGGATTTTTGATTTGATGTTTTGAGGATGGGTGAAGGTGTTGATTTTTTATCCTAAAATGAACCTAGAAAGACTCTTCATTTCCAAGACCTCAATATTGAAGAACATGCTAAAACTACCTATGTGAGAAACTCACACCTTTGAAAAAGACTTGGATTTTGACTATAGTAAAATTCGTACAAGTTGGGGTTGTTCTTTGAAGCACGCTTGTAGAAATTAAAGACCAACTTGTCTCTCAATTCATAGAGCATTGAAAGATATTTCTTGAGATCTTTTGGACTAAGACCTTTGGAATTTGGTTTTTGAATTTTGATCTTTTGGGAAATCATTTGAAAAATCACATGTGTGGGGTCCAATTTTTTCTTATCTTTGCTTAATGATTTCCTTTTACCACAAACACCCTCTTGCTTATATTTTTGAAACTAAATGTCTAATGTCTCAATTTATTTTCATCACACAAATTACATTATGTGGAAATCAAGGAAGATCAAGGCACTAGTTCCCTAATGTTGACTTTAGTGAGAGAAAATTGAGATATAAACCCAAATACTTAGAAGCCTCTAAGGATAGAATCCCAAGGGACAAGGAGTAGCACTTGAATTTTTTCAATGGTATTTTCTTCCTATAAAGGGTTTGAGATTTTATTTTCTTGTTGAATGTTTGTTTCCCAATGTTTTAGATCAAGAAAAGTGTTTTGATTCAAAATTATGCACAACCCTAGGATAGAAGAGACAATATTTGTTAAATCCCCACTTGGATAAATCCAGTTGCACCTATTCAAAGTGGATGATTAGAAGCGTGACCACATTGGCTCCCCTCCATGGCACACACTTCTCAAGTCAGCCAAGCTTTAGTTCTCATGAATCTCCCATGATGAACTTCCCATCTCTACTAGGAATCACAAAAATTTGGGGCAGCTTTAGAGATCCAACCTCTTACACCAACAAATAGAGAAGGTATTTTTAGCCTCTACACAATTTGGCTTTTATTCAATGCATCCATTCGATAAAGATTATACATATGGAAAGTGACCATTTCTGCCCATCTTGTTAGTATAACCCCTCGTGAGCTTGATCTTTCCTCAAGCATCCATTTTATATACTGATCAGAAGAGACTTGGCTTTAGTCTGTTATTGGTTTGGGTCATTCCATTGGGGTGAGTACTTTTTCCCACCATCCATTTGGCAAATATTATACATATCCAAGTGACCATTGCTACCCATCTTGTTGGTATAACCCCTCGTGAGCTTGATCTTTCCTCAAGCATCAATTTTATATACGGGTTGGAAGAGACTTGGCTTTAGTTTGTTACTAGTTTGGGTCGTTCCCTTGGGGTGATTACTTTTTCCCACCAAGGTAGTCCCTCTAAAGGTGAACAATAGCGAGCAAGCACATAAGTTGTTCGATCGATCTTTGTTTGCAAGAATAAAGAGAAAACACACGCAATATACTTAACTCACACTAGAAAGCTTTATTCAATTTTAAGAGCCCAAATTGAAATATGGACGCAATATTTTATACAACTTAATGTCACCAAAAATATTTTTGATTCTCAAGATCACCATGAAGCACGAGAGAAGTGCATATGCCCTTTTGAATGAGATTACTTTGTATAAAAGATTACAAAACACAAAAGGCACATGTTCATTTTACACCTCAAATCAATAATGGATTCTTTTTATAGCACAAAGATTAAGTGTGAATTTTACTTGTTCAATTTTTAAATCCAAAACCAACTCTAGTAAGTTCCTAAAGTTCTTTTTAATCCCTTTGATTATTCTTTTTAGAGCCCAAATGAAATTTATTTTGAGTCCTAAAACTTGAAGATGACAAAAATCCTTAGGTTGGAATTATAAATACTTCCAAAGTGTTTAAAAACACTTGTTACAATAGAAAGAAGATGTCATAAGAAAATTTCTTCTTGCTTCCTCCTTTTCCCCTTGATCACTTCAACCTACAAAAGTTGGTCAAACTACAGAAAACAGAGACACAAAATAGGTTAAAAGGTCAAGGTGACCACACACAAAAAGCACATGTTAAAACGAACTTGAAATTTGACTCTTACCCCACCCCAGCGTCACAATCTGCAAAGGAATCACAGTTTGAAGGAGGGCAGTGGCACTCTAGTGAAATCAGTGGTGCTATGTGGAAAAACAAAGACCGTAAATGTGTCTATTTCACCCAGTGACGTTCTTTGGAATTTGCAAACTTGGTCCTCAGGAGAATGATTTCAACGTCGGTCTTTGGAGTACGAGCAACATTGCTATATAGTGACGCTGGACTGATAGCATCATTGTTTATCTTTGGCAGAGTCACAGTTTCCTGTAAACACCCAAATTTCAAAAAAACAATAGAATTTTTGAAAAAAATGTGTTAATTTCTGAAGTTCGCCCTCCTTCTAGTGCCAAAATGTGAATGGTTGATCTAGACCTACTCAAACATGATCAAGAAAACCAATGTTAGCCATCAAACAAATATAAAACAATCATTCCCCACACAATTCATTCAAATACAAAGAACAAGAAACAAAGCAAATTTGATCCAATGAAAGCTAATAAAACTTATTCTAAGTACTCAAACCAAAATCCCATGGGGGAATTGGTGCTACTTTGATGTGGAAAGTAGCCCTTTCCCAATTCCTTGAAATTTTGATGATGAATGACGATCCTTGATGAAATTTCACAGTAACCTAGCTAAAATTGATGAAAATTTGGATGAAAATGGATGAACATTGCTTCAAATCTGTAGAGAGTAACCTTGCTTAAATTTCATGTGGATCAAAAATCAATAGAGAGATCCTCTATTTATAGAAAATAATGATGGAGAAATAGGAAATAGGAAGAATGTAGGAATAATCATGAGCCAATGGCATTGTGCCACTTGTCAACATGCTATTGAAGAGAGGTGGAGCACATTTTGATCAATATGCATAATAAATGCTATTAGGTGGTATTTCAATTAGATGAAATGACATGTGTTAGGGGGGATGAAAGAAGAGTTAATGCCACTTGGCTCAAGAAAAAAGGACATGTAAGAGGCTTTAATTCCATGTTGGAGGACAAGTCCTTCTAGGAGGGAGATTTCAAATGTGAGGAATATTCCATTGAGATTCCTTTTTGAATGGAAAATAGAAGAATTATTAAATCAAGTAAATTGATTTATTGTGCAAGTTGCAAAATCTAGAGGATTTGATGGTTTAGTGTTAGAGTTAATTAGGATTTAATTAACTTAGATGGAGATTAGTTGATTTGACATTTGACTTAGATTTCACAATCTATTGAAATCAAATGGAAGCAATAATGAATATTAGATTTAATTAAATAAAGTTTGATTTATTTAATTAAAAGGATGATGTTAGATTTAAATCAAATAAAGGTTAATTTATTCAATTTAAAGGAGATGAACTTAGGATTCAATTAAATAAAATGAATTATTTAATCAGAAGAGAAACATTAGGATTAATTAAATAAAATGATTTGTTTAATTAAAAGAAAGTGATGATTCAATCAAACAAAGTGATTTATTTAATTAATAGAGGAAATAGGATAAATTAAATAAAAGGATTTATTTAATTAAAGGAAGATAATGATTTAATCAAATAAAGTTGATTTATTTAATTAACAGGGGAATTATGATGAATTAATTAAATCAAGGTTATTTAATTAATTGGTTAGTAAAGAAGTGATTCAGGGAGAACTGATGTTAGTAAATCAGGATCAGGTGCATGATATCAATCAGGATAATTTGAACATCTATAGTTCTAAATGTAGGTTCACCAAAATGAAAGGTAGAAAATTGTCGCTATATATAGTTTAGGACATAGGACAAGTTTTCTTCTCTTTTCATTCAAGGAAACCCTAGAGATCTCAATCCAAGGATGGAATGAGGGAAATAGATCTACAATAGGGTGTCCTAGGCTCTGATTAATGAATAAAAAGGGGGTTCACCACCAAACTAGGGCTTGAAAAGGAAAGTAATATGCAAGACCTAATATAAAAAAATAATGATATGAAAAGCTTCACTAGATGACCTAGATATGTATGCAAAATAGAATAGAGAACTAGAAAAGTATAGAGGGGAACTTTGAAACCTATAGCAAATTGATTGAAGACCCGAAATGCTCAAAATGTTGAATTTAATGTCTATTGGGACTCATATGCTAGTCTAGGCAATTTAGTCCCAAATTAGGGTTTCTGGTCAGGAATAGAAATCTGGCAAAGACAAGTCTAAAACAACTAAAAATTAGAAAATCCACTATATTGGGACTCACATGCCAGGAGTGGTGTATCAGTCCTGCTTGGCTTTTTTAGAGGATCAAGATCTGAATCTTCTCTTTAACCTTTTCTTTGTCTTCTCAACTTGATTTTCAAATCTTAATTACTTAATTCTGCTCTCTAGATGTCTTTTAATGATCTTCTAAACAAGGTGACAACTTGAATAACTTTGTACACTTAACTTCTTTCCAATCTTTCTCTTCAATATGTCTTCAACCTAGATCTGTAAATCACACACTAAAGAGAGGGAAAAATGTTGTTTTGTTAGTGGAAAGGGGTTTTCCTTGGTCAAACCCCATTTTTGTAATAAGACCTTGTAATGGAATCAAATGCAAAGGAGGAATGATGAATGAAAAAAATGTAATGTTGCAACTCACTAAACCCTAGAAATAAATGTTGCAAACATGCATGAAATGGCTCCAATGGATGTGCATCTTGACTCTTGCTTGAATGTTGTAGATCTTGTCTTGAATGCTTCCTTGAATCATAAAACCCTACATCACAAATGTTAGCTCAAACACAAACATGATGCATGATGACTTTGACATGATGCTTGATACTTGAATAATGCTCCAAAACACTTGATAATAAGCTCTTGGAGACTCTTAAATTCTCTTTTTATCTCCAATTCACTAGAATGCATGAATACTTGAAAGCTTAGGAGAAAATATGTGAAAAGACCTTGTATTTATACTTGTTTATGCCAAATTTCCTAAAATTACAACCCTACAAGTCAACATCAGATCTAGGAGGATAAAATCCCAACAAGAATTTGAATTTAACTTAATTTTAATCCACATGGGACTCATATGCTAGAAGTGGCATATGAGTCCCATTAGGCTAGGCTATGGGTCACATTTTTCAAAAAATACTTAGATTCATGTGAAATCCAAATTGGGGCTCTAAAACCTAGGTGGGACCCATACACCCAACATGGCATATGAGTTTCAGATCATTAAATTTGGGCCACACAATCCAAAAACACTAATTTCTAATTGGTCATTACATATGTGTCAAGATTATCCTCGAAAAGATGCATTAAATGAGGCTTGTGGATGCAAAATAAGGCCAAATAAGGCATAAAGGAGCCCAATTCATTAATGAAAACCCTAGATTAGTGTGAAAGTGTAAGAAAACACTTTAAAACACCCTAAATAAGGCACTATTAGGTTCATTTAGTTCACAAGGGCCTAAACAAGTGTGAAAATGTAATGGACGACATTTTTTGACACTACATATACCTAATGAACCCATCTAAGAATGAAAAAAATTTCCCTACTAATGAATCCAAAACTTGATCAATAAAAAGGGAAACTAGCCTCTTTTAATTGTTGTATTCAATTCTCTACAATCAACACATACCCTCCATTTTCCTCCCTTTTTTGGCATAACCACTAATGGGGACACCCATTGACTATTAGATATTGGATAAATGAACCCTACATCTAGTAACTTTTGTAATTCTCCCTTGACTATGTCACTTACAGTTGGGTTCATTCTTCTCTAAGGCTGCCTCACCTATTTGTAACCTTCATTAATGTAAATTCTATGCATTCATAGGTTAGGATCCATTCCTTTCATGTCATGATGTTCCCATGAAATGTGGTTGCATGTACTTTCAACATGTTTAACAGTGAAGACTATTGTGTACATATCAAATGACTGTTGACATTTTATGTTTTACCCATCATAATTTATATGGTAAAGGTTGATGTCTTAATAAAGGCAATGTCAAAGCCTACTAAATTGGGAATACAATTATGGGGTAACAGTGTATAAAAAATTTGAGAATTAGACTCAAATTCATTTCTGAGTATTGTGTTATGCAAAGGTTCATGCAAGCATGTTAGATAATTATATTGTTGTGGGTCCCTTCTATAAGAGTTTTTCATAATGTTTGCAAGGACTTTATCTTCATCTTGGGTTTCTAACATTCGATACATTCAATAGTCACTAAAGATTGGCAATGAATATTGATCATCCTCATCTAGGGTAGGCCATACATTTTGGTCCAAATTTCTATGTGGCTATACAGTGGGTAAGGGACTAGTTTTTTGTCACATTTCCATTATAAATGATCATATTACATGACCTAAACCAATGAATACATTTGTAGTGGCCAACCAAGGTCTCCCTAGGATTAGGGGGTATCCTGAAAGTTTTTTTGTAGGTTGTAACACCATAAAGTGGATAGGGTATTCCCATGAGTTCAATGTAATAAACAAGTCTTTATAATTCCCTCTAATTTAATAGTTGACCTATTTTCTAGTTGTAAAATAGTAGGTGTAGGCCGAAGCTTCATTAACTAAAGTTATTTCATGGTTTCCTTTTTCATCACATTAATGGCTGCTCCTAGGTCAACTAAGGTAATTTTGATGAGAGTTTCATTGATTTAAACATCTACTATAGGGCTCCTAGCGTTTTTATATTTAGGAGCAACTATATTTCCTAGCATGATGTTAGAAAGCTACCCTAAAACATGCACGATCTAAGGGTCCTTCCATTTCCTACCTAGCTTCTTAAGGCATAATTGTCTCACAATATTTTTGTAAATTGGGACTTCCTTAGTTTCTTGTATTAGGGGTATTTTTATGCAAATTTTTTTGAGTTTTCCTAATAGGTCAGATTCAAGTTCAAAATGATGCTTAAATGTATAGTTATTCTTTCAAGGAATGGTGCTTCAAGAATTATGTTGGTTGGTTTTACCTGATTTTGTTCAGGTTCCTTTGGTTGTATATCCATAATTTCTATTGGTATTTCCTCATCAGTCATCTCTATGATGTGAGGAGATAAAGGCCCGACTAGAATTTTCCTTGAATAGAGGTACACATCACTTATCTCAACCCCATACATTGGGTATTATATTTTTTCATTAGTATAAGCCTACTAAACAACCTTATCATTGAGGTTAGGTGTAGGTTGTGCTGGCAACTAAAGTGCTCTTAGTTGTGTTGGTGTAGCCATGGTTGGATTTGGAATTATGGGAGGTTATTGTGTGTGCAAGGGTTGTTATGATTGTAGGTATTTTGTGTTTTGGTTTTTCCATTGTTGACCTTCATGCCACTATGATGGTCATTGGTGTTACTAGGGTAGTCACTGGGAATTGTATTTTGGGACCTAATAATGTTGTAGTGGCCATATCTCTTGTTTTTATTGAGTCTAATTGTATTATTGGGTTATTGGTCATGGTTGATTTTGTACATTAGTCCAAGGCTTAGGGTTCCAATTTGAGAAGTTTGAATTACTACCTAGAAATGACATATTGTAGTTCAAGGGATCTTAAGGCATACCTTGCCTTGGATTCCATGGTTTGCGCTGACTCATGTAAAACACTTGGCCTTCTTCATACTCTAGGGCATGAAATTTTAGATTCCCTTTCTATTATTCAATGATTGAGACCAAGAAATTTGGATATAACATCTATGAACACTTATTATCATCATATTTGAATAGCACAAGAAGATATTCAACATAAAAAAATGCATAGAAAAACCATAACACTAATCTATATGCCAAGACACCTATGTAGCATACTATTTTCTCTTTTATTCAAATTTTCTCAAAAGCACTTGGAAACCAAGCACTAGAAACACATTCTCATCATGTTCACCAAGGAAATATAGGATAAACACATTCTATAGTAGGATAATCCCACAAATCCTCTCAAATGTGAAAAATTCCTTGGTCAAGGCCAATCCTCTCAAATGTGACAAATTCCTAGATTGCCTTAGTCCACTTCCAAGTTTTAGGAAATTCAAAGGTACAGTTTGTAGCTCCTAGTCTACAATTCAGTTCCTGACAATTGTTTGCTTCCGAAACTCTGATTTTTGGCACTATAAGTGATTTTTTTGTGGATATTTTTACCTAGCCAACAAGGAGATATCTTCAAAAACTTTTCAACTTATTCTTCAATGATTTATAATCCTTCAAAGTACCTAAATCTGCAAACACACAAGGAAAAAGAGAGAAATGTTGAATGTTAGGGCATGGGGGTTTGTCTTGGTCAAACCCCTCTTTAGGTTATTCAACCAAAATGAAGAAATAATGTAATGAAGCATGAAATAATGGAATTAGAGACTTTCCATGATGATAGATCTTGAATTTCTACAACAATAGATGTAGAATTTTCCCTTGAATGTCTGAAAAATTATCTTGATTACTATCTAAATGACCTAACCCTAGATTGCTTGACTTGAATGCATGATGAATGATGAATGAATAATAATTGATTATGAATTAGGGTTTAGAATCCTGTCTATTAAGGAAATCCACCTAATTTTCTCGTTAATTTGATCCCCAAGGCTGACATGGAGGAAAATTAAAATTAAAGCCCAAATTTTCTCACTCAAATCTTGAAAATAGCCCAAATGGGACTAATTCACCACTCTAGTTGACTTAGTCCCACCTGGTTGGGACTCATTCACCCAAATGGGCAACTTAGTCCCACAAGGGTTCTTTTGCCAACTAGACTGTCTGGGAGTGAAGATTTTAAGTTTGTATGGTGATTTTGTCAGGTATTTGATCAAATTAAGCCTTGAGATGCACCATATGGGGTCATAGGGGCATATTAATGATGATGTAAAGAGTAATTAGGGCTAAGGACACAAAGTTCAATGTGAAATTTTGATTAAATACACTTTACAGCATTAAAATGAATTTCGTGTAGCCTAGAAGGCACAACATCCAATGTGAATGTGTAAAACACATTACAACATCAGGTTAAAATTAGGTTTAATTTGCAAGCCTTCTAGATTAATGTGATAATGCCATTAAATAAATTTTATAAGGGGAAAAATAGGTCCATGAGACTTAAATGCTTAATAAAAGTCTAAAAAAGTGTGAAAGTCATTTACAACACCTTTACAAGACATCATTAGATACATTTTATTTAGTTTACAAGGACCCAAGACCTAATGTGGATGTGAAAAACACCTCACAACACTAGATAAAGGCATCATTAAGTCCAATTTATCATCAATTATTCCCAAATCAAGCAAGAAGATGTCAAGGGATACATTTTTTTATGCTATATTTAGCCCCAACTTTAGTGAGAGGATGAACTTGCTTCAAACTCACACTAAAGTAGACAATCAAGAGTGGTCCAATTGTACCAATGCAAATGACAAAGGATGACAAAGATCAAGAAGGTAACCAAGCACCTAGGATCCAAGATCCTAATTCAAACCATCATGAGCACAAAAGGACATGCACAAGATGCAGCAAAACAAGACATGCTATCATGCAATGGAAATGACTAGAAGGGAGAGAAGAAATAAAACTGAGGTGGATCAAGCTTCGACCATTTGTCCAACACAATGTGAATCAGATCTAGGTTGTTTTTCTAGAAAATAAAATGCATACTCACTTTGAGGTGATGGAACTCATGGTTTTCCGCTAGGTGAGAAGTTCCAAAAGGTGAGAAACATATACTCATGGCTAGTATGTGTTCACACATACGCAAGTGGCTATGGGGAAAGTCATGCCTTAGATTGGGCTTCCCACTCAACCATACCAAGTTTATACCTCTTGATAACTTTGACAAGGTTTCATACAAAAATGATCTTCGATCTCTATGAGGCAAGCAAAACATCGTATGCTTGAAACTCATAGACATTGTAAATGCAAGATAGTGTAAGGAATGTTCAAAGGGATTTTGCTTAGCTGGTGCGAGGTCTCATCTTAGGGAACATCATGCTTAATGTTTCCAAGAGAGGAAAAGTGCAAAAGGTCTCATCTTGTTTCCAAGAGAGGACAAGTGCAATGTCTCATCCTAGGCAACATTGCACCTAATGTTTCCAAGAGAGGAAATCACAACAAAAAGAAAATAACACAATGAAATATGAGTTTCAATGTATTCCTCCACTTTAAAGCAGTTACTAACACCATTAATATGAGAAATTGCTTTAAAGTAGAAGAAGACATTAGAGCTTATTCGGAAAGCCCTATGCCAAGTCATATGTTTCCAATAAGCTACATCATGAAAAAGGTAGTATGTCACATGTGAGCCAACTTAAGACATGTTGTCCACATCCCAAGCTTGCTCTTATATGTTCATGAAAGGTTAACGGCTAGCTGAAACAAGCAACAACAAGTGGAATACCAGGACAAGGCTACCTAACCCCTTGCCCCCACTTAGTGCAGGACAAGGATGAGCCCAAAATGAGTGATGAGAAACATGCTAGAGTGAAAATTAGTATCAATTAGGTGCCTCCACATAAGGGAGAGCACCAAGCTCCTTAAGATGTTGGATTTTACTACTCAAAGCCATACATTCATTAGTAGAATGACCATGAACTCTATGATAGGTGAAAAATGAAGTCTTGTAATAGAATTTATTCTGAGTTCTTGGAGGGAGAGATATCAAGGGATCATGGAGGAGTCTCGACAAGATACCCACTTGATCAATGGTGGAAGGTGTTCTTATGGTTTGTGACAAAGATACCTCGTGCTTAGAT
This sequence comes from Sequoia sempervirens, assembly GCA_007258455.2. NCBI lineage: Eukaryota > Viridiplantae > Streptophyta > Pinopsida > Cupressales > Cupressaceae > Sequoia > Sequoia sempervirens. The sequence continues at coordinate 564,547,931 of VDFB02105785.1, forward strand.
GTACAAGATGTCATACCTACGCAAGACTACAGATTGTGAGATTTTGTTCTCTCCTTTATAGGAGGGTGTAAAATCTAACGATTTCAATTCATTAGTGTTTTGCGAGATGACATTGACATTAAGCAAAGATGTCTTTGTTTGTTTCAAAGAATTACTTGTAATAGTGTAGATGTTAAATGAAGGCTTGTTTATTTCTATCAAGGGAAAATAACCAAGACCATGAGTTTTTTGTTGTGTGTTAGGCACTATAGGGTTGCATATACCTTGTTCGCTAGCACCACATCATTTTCCACTGTAACCAAGTTGTTCCATAAGTTCATAACCTTTTCCATAAAGCATTTTCATTGCTTTTGGATCGGGTGGTTTTTGGTGATCAACTTTGTCAAAGGTTGTGTAATTTGTTGTCTTGTGTTCTAAAGTGATTGAGGCAGATGATTTCAAAGGGTTTTGTAAGTTTTGTGTTGATAGGATTGCAGTTTTGTGTCTCTTATTTGAATCTTTGTTTATGATCTTGTACTCGCCCGTGAATGTATGTTTGAAATCTAAAGAATCCTAATCATCATCTAATAGCTTTGTGACTTGTTCCATGTGTTTTCCTTTGTCTTGTTGTTGTATAGGATCTATTTGTGTGGTTGGTGTTAATGTGTTCAAGGGATTCTCTTTTTTTTTCTCAAGTTGTAAGACACTATAAGGCTTAAGATCAGCATCAAGTGTGTATACTTTGTTGTTGTATATGTATTTCATTTTATGATGGAGAGTATAAGGCACCCCATTCATTGCATGAATCCATGGTCTTCCCAAATGAAGATTATATGAAAATTCATGAGGCATAACATGAATTTGTGTATCCAATGTGGCCTTCCCAACTGTAATAGGTAAAGTAATCACACTGAGCAATTTTTTTTCAACACTATAAAATCCCTTAAGAGATAAAGAATCATATTGAATTTGTGATTTATCCACACAAAGCCTATCCAAAAGGTTTATGCTACAAACATTAAGGGTGGAGCCATTGTCAACAAGGGTTTGCTTTATCCCTATTCATTTCTATTGAGATAGTATTATGAATTCTTCATTTTATTTTTTGCACTTCCAAAGAGGGGAGTTCACTTTGGTGGAAAAAAATGTCATCATTTATTCTTTGAATCATGGCTACTGTTTCATTGGGTTGTGCATTGGAAGGGACATCAACTTGTGGTAAGGCTGATTGAAGCATAGTGTGATAGTTAGGTGAATTCTGAATCAAATCCCATAGTGATATCTTTGCAGGAGTATTCTTAAGTTCAACAAGATCATACACCTTAGGATTTAATCGGGGAGCACTAGGCAAGACGGGATTAGGAAAAGGTAAGGGCATCGAGTTTGGTTGTGTCAGTTGTGGATTGTTTCTAGTATTATATGTATGAGCAATGGTATTATGACTCAGCTGCTATGAAACATTGTTCTTAGGTGGGTAAAGGATTAATTTAGATTTGTTTTGAGTTTGAGGTTTGTGTGAAGGGGGATAAAGGATGAGTTGAGGTTGAATAATATTAGCATCCCTTGGTGAATGAGAGTCTAACATGGGCTCTCCATCTTCTTTTAAGGGCATAATATCATTATTGTCAATGTTATCCTTGTCTTGTATCATGATATCCTCCTTAGGAGAGAGTTTTTAGGAGAACTACAAACATGTCTTGACATTTGAGGGTTGGTTCTTCTAAAATTACTTCATCACAAGTAGGGGAATGATCAATGATGGGATTTTCTTGTTTATCAATAGTGGGGAAATGAGGAGAAGACTCTATTTGATTTTTCTTTGTCTCTAAGGTCTCATTCTCTCAGTCCATATTATCTACCCTAGTAGTAGAGCTTGTAAGATGTGCATTCATGGTTAAATTTTGTAAAGTAGCTTCATCACAAGTAGGGGAGGGATCAAGAGAAGGACAACTATGATTTCCATGCTTACCAAAAAAATCTTCCCAAATGATAGGATCATGAGGGAAGGGAGAGACAAGATTCTCATGACTCTTAATAGGTATATCTTCTAACACCAACCTATCCTCTTTGCATCGAGGGGGGTAATTAAGAGAAACAAATTTTTGATTGTCATGGCTAGGAGGACTAGGTAATGTGATGGTTATAAATGTTTCTACAGATATCATCCTCTTGTTGTCTAATGTCTTCCAAAGGGGGATGAGGAGGACAATCAAGACCCTCAATGTGTGTATCTTCTTTCACCAAGATACCTTCATCACTAATAGGAGAGGTATTGGGAGAAGAACAAGTATGATTGTTATGTTTGTCTACACTACCATCCTCACCAATGGGAAATGTAATGTTAAGGATAGTAACAATGGTTTGATCAAAACTATGACTAATATGTTTCTTAATGACCTCATTGTTCTAATCAAAATTGAACTCATAAGAAGGGATGTACTTATGCAATCCATTTGTAACCATATCAAAGCCACATGGTTTGAAAGGAAACATGCTATCATGAAAAAGTAAAGAGAGTGAAATGAAATTTTTAAATTCAATTTTTAGATATGAAACAAGGTAATTTTATGATTACATTATGCAAAAATTGTAAAGATGAAAGGTTGTAAATGTAAATTTTGAAATTAAGCAATGCATGAAATGAGCTAATGTAATCTAAATCTAATGAAATGCATGTAACAGAAACTCAGCCAACTAATACAAATAGGTAATGACAGCCAACAAAAGCTTAAAAATAGGGTTTTTAGTGCTATGAAAGGTAGTTTCAAGGGTGGAAAGGGACTAATTCGCCCAAGGTGGTGAATGAGTCCCGGTAGGGATTTTTATTTTGATAATTGTTAAATTTTTTTGATTGATTTTTTATGTATTATGTGTTGTATGATGCAGACCTAAGATGCAAATGCATAATTTTAGAAATTTTTTATGATTTGGGATGCCAAAAATGCAACCTATATGCACTTTCACTAATGCAAAATTTGGAAACCCTAGATGCAAATTAACTAATGCAAACCCTAATGAAAATTCAATGCAAGTGAGATCTAGGGTGAGGAGGTACTCTTAATCAGAAAAGAGGGTATTCAAAAGTCAGGTTCACCAAAATGAACCATAGATTTTTGGCAATGTGAGCTCTCTTACACTTCTAGGGTTTTGCACCTAAAAGGAGAGAGATACCAAAAATTGTTATGGCCCACTCAAGACTAATGAAAATATGACTGAAAGATTTCTAAGAATAATTTCCTAATGTAGAAATTTGATAAAATACATTGATTAATTATTGGAAACTAAGAAAATGCAAAGTGTTTGAAAACACAATGTATTATGCAAAAACACCTAGAAGGATGAATAGAAATGCAAATAAAATAGAATAGGAAATAAAAAAGTAAAGCATGCACCTAGAGATGTGTTGAATACTATATTGAAGACTGCAAATGTTACTGGTCCTAAAAATTTGGCCTACTAGGATTCATACACATTTATGAGCAAATTAGTCCCAGATCTGGAAAATTGCACCAGGGCCCATTTCAGCCAAATGGGTATCTAAATCTATAGAAATCTCTTTTCAGGCCTAGAAATGGGACTAATTCACCACTAATGGCAACTTGGTTCACTTCCAGGTTTCAGGAAATTCAAAGGTGCAATTTGTAGCTCCCAGTCTACACTTCAGCTCTTGACAGTTGTCTGCTTCTGAAACTTTGATTTTTGGAACTATAAGTGACTTTTTGTGGATATTTTGACCTAGCAAACAAGGAGATGTCTTCAACAACATTTAAACTTATTCTTCAATGATTTCTAAGCCTTCAAATTACCTAAATCTGTAAACACACAAGGAAAAAGAGAGAAATCTTAAATGTTAGCGCATGGGGGTTTGCCTTGGTCAAACCCCTTGTTAGGTAATTAAACCAAAATGAAGGAATATTGTAATGAAGCATGAATTAATGGAATTAGAGACTTTCCATGATGATATATTTTGAATTTTTGCAGCGATGGATGTAGAATCAGCACTTGAATGTCTGAAAAAATGATCTTGCTTGTTATCTAAATGACCTAACCCTAGCTTGCTTGAATTGAATGCATGATGAATGATGAATGAATAATAATTGATTATGAATTAGGGTTTAGAATCTTGTCTATATAGTAAATCTGCCTAATTTTCTTGTTAATTTGATCCCCAAGGCCAACATGGAGGAAAATTAAACTTAAAACCCAAATTTTCCCGCTCAAATCTCAAAAAATAGCCCAAATGGGACTAATTCACCACTTTAGGCAACTTATTCCCACCTAGTTAGGACTCATTTGCCCAGATGGGTGACTTAGTCCCACAGGTTCTTTTGTCGGCTAGATTGTTGAGTGGAGAAATCAAGTTTGTATGGTGATTTTGTCAAGTATTTGATCAAATTAAGCCTTGGGATGCACAATATGGGGTCATAAGGGCCTATTAATGATGATGTAAAGAGAAATTAGGGCTAAGGACACAAATTTCAATGTGAAAGTGTGATTAAATACACATTACAACATTAAAATGAAGTCCACATAACCTAGAAGGCACAAAATCTAATGTGAATGTGTAAAACACATTACAACACTAGGTTAGAATTAGGTTTAATTTACAAGCCTTCTATATTAATGTGATAATGCCATTAAATACATTTTATAAAGGGAAAAATAGGTCTATGAGACTTAAATGCTTAATAAAATTCTAGAAAATTGTGAGTCATTTACAACACCTTTACAAGACATCAGTAGATACATTTTATTCAGTTTACAAGGACCCAAGACCTAATGTGGATGTGAAAAACACCTCACAACACTAGATCAAGGCATCATTAAGTCCAATTTATCATCAATTATTTCCAAATCAAGCAAGAAGATGTCAAGGTATACATTTTTTTACGCTACAATCCCTAAAAGGAAAACACAAGACAAATGAAAAGGAAAATGAAAGGAAAAGAAAAGATAATGAAAAATATTTTGGGTCAACATGAAGGAGACATGAACATCTCAATGCCTTGCGTCATCCCCAAAAGGAAAACACAAGAAAGAAAAATGAAAGTAAAGGTAAAGGTCAATCAAAAGGTAAAAGTATACGAAATATACAAGAATGAAGGTACAAATAGAGGAATGCACATAGAGAGAGGAAAATCAAACAGAACATCACGGAGGATCACGTTATGCACATGTAAGAAAACAAAAAGAAAATGAAATGGACTAGTAAGGAAAAGGTGAGTCAACCTAAAGCAAGTCACCCACCTCCCAATCTTGGTCTAAAGAAGTGAAAGGTAGATAATGAACCTAAGGGACAACAACAAATGCCTTACTAGGACAAGGCCATCTACTTCTTGCCCCCACTAAGTGCAAGACAAAAATGGGTCAAGGTAGGTGATGAGAAAGGTCATGTAATAGTGAGAATACAGAATACTACAACTATTACATGACACTATATGAAACTAAGCAATCACACGATGACAATCATTGCCATCAAAGTGAAATTTTTTCAATATTAAGTAAACTGCATGACATTCATCGGTACTATGTCCAAGAACATGGTGATAGGAACAATGTGGAACTTTTGCATCTTTAGGATAAAGCACTAATCTATTCATAGGTGGTAATCTTATGAATCCTTTGTTAAGAAGAAATTGTAGTTTTCTTTCAATTTCAGGTGGTGTACAGGGAGGTTATAGCTTTTGTAATTTATAAGGTCTTTTGTGTTTGCTAAATTGATCAATTTCTCTATTTTCAAAGGTTGAGGAGGACCTAAGGTGATCCTATCATGTGTGTCATTGTTATGAGTCATTGTTTATTCTTGAGAAAGAATGACATTCATATCAGGGGGAGAATCAAAGATCACTGTGCCATCACTACGAAGGTTTAATTATTCTCTAGGAGGTCTATCATTGTGAAGTGGAATCTTGATATCCTATCCCTTTTTGTTTTCATCAGTTGGTTGTCACAGCCATGTTTTCTCAAGATAGTAAATATTTTGCCATATGTTTCTTCGAGGTTGATAGAAGTGTTGGTCACTTTGTTATCATAAAATGGTTGAGTTTTTGCTTGTTTAGAGGAACTAGGTTTATCTATTGTAGGAAGCTTGGGTTCAAATTTTGTTTCAGTTTTAGAATGTAAGAAACCAAACATCTCAAGAGATGGTATTGTGGGAAGATTTAGTTGTTTCATTGATGGATAGAAATATGCATTAGCTTCAATGATATCAAGACAATCATTTAGGAACTTATTCATGTTGTCATCATCTTCTCCAATGATGTCAACATCACTAGAAGGACATGCATTCGGAGTTGATTAAGCATGAGTGAGTTCAATTTCATTAGGATCATTACTAAAGGAATAATTTCACACATCAACCATTTAAGATTTCAATGACATCCACAACTTTGCAAAGAAAATATCCATTATACAAGATTGAACAAATGTACTTGAAATGAAGGAAATTGAAATAGTAGCAAATCTAGAAACTGAAACCAAAAACAGAAAGTAGCCCATAGAAACACAAAAAAGTAATTTCAGATTATGGAAATTGAAGAATCAAATTCAACATGGACTAAGATGCTAGGAAGGGCATCTTAGTCCTCTTGGTGAGATTTTGAACTTCCAAAGGCTGAAACAGACAACAAACAAGACAGGGAGAATTTTGAAGCAAAATTCCTGAGAGGGACTAAGACACCAGGAAGGGTGTTTTAGTCCTAGCAGAGGTTTTTTGTAGAGAATCAATGAATTTTGGAATGTCAATAGTAATTACAGATTGCCTATGCAAGATACTGATGCTCAAAAATAGAAAAAATGTGCAAATAAGTGCAAGAAAAAGTAACTAAGGATAAGCAATTGAATGCAATGTGGAATGCAATTTTTTTATTTTCAATGCAATAAGAATCTATCTAAATGCAATTAAGATGACGAAAAATTCACTTTTCAATTTTTAATGAAATGAAATGATGCAATAAAGTAAAGATGCAACCTATATGCACTTTCACTAATGCAAATATAGAAAACCCTAAATGCAATTTCACTAATGCAAAATGCAATAAACCCTAGATGCACTTTCACTAATCCAAGATGCAATCTAGATCTAAGGACCTTAACAGACTCCAAATCAGAAATGAAACGAATGTTCATAAGTCAGGTTCACCAAAATGATGAATGGGAAAATAGGTATCTTGAAAGATATCACACTTTTCCACTCATTCATTCACTATTTTCCTAGGAATCCCAATTGGATTGACTAACAACCTCATAAGGTGATTCAATTCACAATTAGGAAGATCCTAGGAGGGGTTCTATGAGTTCTAAGGGGTTCACCACCAAGCAAATGCTTGGAAAAGACAAATTTTTGAAAACACAATGTGATATGAAAAATGACTTAAAACTATGAATGTAAGCTAAATGAGAGATGAAAATAATGAAATTATGCAACAAGGAGATAGGATGTATGCATCTGGGAAGTCTGGAGATACTATGAGGATTCTAGAAATGCAAAGATGTTCAAAAATGCCAATGAGGACAAGATGCCCAGAATGGCATATTAGTCTCATTGTTTTTCGAGGCCAATATAGATTAACCAGATCTCAGAAAATCTCTAAAAAATAAGCTTGGGAAGACTAAGACATCCAAGATGACATATTAGTCCTATTCTGAATTTTTGCTAACTCTGAACATAATATTGAGCTCCAAGGTTTGCATTTGCTTGTCTTTAGATTTTACATTTTGAATCTTCTAAATGTGACCTGTAGGTGAGTTTCTGTGAATATGACAACTTTAAAATGAAACTTTTCAACTATTACAACTTTACACTCCAAGTGATCTTCAAGATTTCAACCTAGATCTACAATCACAAATATGCAAGATGGGAAAAACTTGTTGTTTGTTAATGAATGGGGGTTTGCCTTGGTCAAACCCTTTGTTGGTAATTAAAGCTTGAAATGAAATAGATATAATGAAGGAAATGGTAAATGAACAACATGCAATGCTACAACTCAAAAAACCCTTATAAAGTCTACAAACTTGTGTGCAATGGCCGCAATCGATATGGATTTTGAATTGCTTGGAAGAGAGGACTTGAATTGCTTTCTTGAATCAAAACCCTACATCATAAATGTTAGTGCAACAACACACATGACGCAAGAAAGCTCTTCGATATGATGCTTGAATCTAAAAATGGCTCCAAATGCTTGATGAATCTACTCTTGAATGCTCTTGTGAACTCAATTTGATATTATGAATGCTCTCACAAAATAATTGGATTGAAATGAATGAATGAACCTTGAATTTATACTTATCTAGGCTTAATATCCCAAAATTATATCACACCAACCCGACATATGAATGCATTAAATAAAGGAGGCTAAATCTTGCCACAATTTGAAATTAAATCCCAAAAATGACTCAAGGAGGACTAAGATTCCCTAGGCGGTGTCTTAATCCCAAGTCCTATAAACTTGGGGAACAGACACCAAGAAGGGGCCCAATCCAAATACCCAAAAATTAGGGTCTTGAGAGTCTTGGGGGACAAAGATGCCCTAGGTGGCATTTTAGTCTTGACCCAAAAATTAGGGACACACTGATGGAGTAATTAAATTAGTACTTATGCATTGGAGAATGCTAGGATTAACTAGAAAAATATATTATTCATAGGGCTTGTGGACACAAAATAGGACCAATTAAGCCAAAAAGAAGATTAAATAAAGTAAGGCGGTCCCAAACAAGCGTGAAAATGCAAGGGTATGCATTTTCCTACAGCACATGTTGAAGCAAACTTTATGAGGAAAATGAAAAAGGGGTATTGGTAAATACTAAGGTAAGCTACCTTTCAAATGTTTCAATTGTGGAAAGATAGGTCATTATGCTTCAAGATTTCCAAATAGAGCTTTGAATGACAAGAATAAGGAAAAAAAGGTAAAACAATTAAGAAAAGTTATTATGTTAGAGAAGATGTGATATATATAATGATGAATTTGACTTTACAGATGATGAGAATAGTGAATTCTTGTTCATGGCTATAAAAGATGGAACTAATTCTACTAACTCTTAGAGATGTATGAAGGAAATTGCTCTGGAAGCAGGTGATAACACTGAAGGAACTGTGGTGACTATTTTTCATGCTAGAGAGGAGAAGAACTAATGGATCATTGATAGTGGATGCTCAAATCATATGACTGGTGAAAAAAGTAAGTTTTTTAGACTTGAGAAAGATGGAGGAGGTCTATTTAAGTTTGGTGATGATACATCTGCTAATATTTGTGGAAAAGGTTCAATCAGTTTTGATGGCAAGCATAATAAAGATGATGTGGTTTATGTTAAGGGTTTAAGGCATAATCTCTTGAGTGTTGGACAAATTTGTAGAAAAGGATATAATCTTATCTTTCAAGATGATGGGTGTGATATCAAAAAAGGCTCTTATATTGTGGTTGTTCTTGGAAGAAAGATAGATGCAAATGTGTATCATCTTAAAGGTGTTGATGGTCATTGCTTTATGACTCAAATTAATGAAAGTTGGTTATGGCCTAGAAGGATGTGTCACATCAATTTTGGTAGCCTAGTAAGGATCAGTTCAGTTCAAGTTGTGAGAGATCTACCAAAGATTACAAAGACCATCAATGTTGTCTACAAGGAATCTCACATTGGAAAGCAAGCAAGAAGAAGTTTCAAAGTAAAAGAATAATCTACTACTAGACTATTGGAGTTGGTGCGTACAAACCTTTGTGGTCCTTCTAGAATAAGAACTCTTCAAGGTGATAGGTATTTTACCAATTGATGATTATTCTAGAATGACATGGGTTACATTTCTCAAAGAAAAATCAGAAGCTCTAGATAAATTTAAAGCATTCAATGTTATGGTTGACAATGAAATTGATATGAAAATCAAGTGTTTTAGGTCTGACAGAGGTGGAGAATTCACCTTCAATGAGTTTAATAGTTTTTGTGAGAATCATGGAATAAAGAGGCATTTATCTTCCCCTATGACTCCTTAGTAGTATGGAGTGGTTGAAAGAAAGAATAGGACTATTTAAGAAGCTACAAGAACAATGACGAAAGAGGAAAACCTACTGAAAGTCTAAAAGAGAGAAGTAATTAATATTGTTGTCTACATACTTAACAGAGTTCAAGCAAGTGTAAATAGTGCAAAGACTCCCTATGAGTTGTGGTATGGAAGGATTCCTACTTTCAAATACTTCAGAGTTTGTTTGGAAGAAAATTCTATATTAGAAGAGTTGAAGAGAACTTAGGGAATTTTGATATAAGATCTGATAAAGGTATATTCCCTAGATATTCTACAAGAAGCAAAGCTTACCAGTTTTACAACAAGAAGTTGAAGAAGATTGTTGAGAGTACAAGTGTCAAAGTGGATGAGGAATTATAGAAAATTTTGTGGTGATAGATGGAAATGAATCAGATGAGTCCTCTTGTAGAGAAAATGATAGAGATGAAGGTAAGGAAAAATAAGTTCAAGTTGAAGAGGAAGAAGCTCCATAAAGGATCCCTAAGACTCCTAAGTATGTGCACAAGAACCATTTTAAATATCATATCATTGTTGAAAAAAGAAAAGGTGTGTTGACAAGGATAAAAGCTGTTATGATTGAAGAAGAGGTAAACCTATGTTTACTCTCCAAATTTGAACCTAAAATAGTGATTAAAGCATGCAAGGATGAGTATTAGATCAAGGATATGGAAGAACTACTACAGATTAAGAAGAATCAGACTAGGGAACTTGTCCCAAGACCAAAAAACAAGAATGTAATTGGAACTAAGTGGGTATTCTGGAAAAACCTGAATGAGAATGGAGAAGTAGTAAGAAACAAAGCAAGGCTTGTGTGTAAGGGCTGCTCACAAGTAGAAGGAAAAGATTTTGAGGAGATATTTTCTCTAGTGGCAAGAATGGAAGCTATTAGGATTCTTTTGGATTTTGCAACACATAAGGATTTCAAGGTTTATCAAATGGATGTGAAGTCTACTTTCTTGAATGGTGAATTGGAAGAAGAGGTATATATTGAACAACCAAAAGGATTTTAGTTATCAAACAAACCGAATATGGTTTGCAGATCATTGAAGAAGGCATTATATAAACTGTAGTAGGCTCGTAGAGCTTGGTATGCAAGGTTGGATAGGTACTTGATACAACAAGGATTCAACAAAGGTACCACAAATATTAATCTTTATTTCAAAGTTGAAAAAGATAAAATATTGATTGTGGTTGTATGTGTTGATGATATAATTATTGGAGGAAATGAAGCAATGTGCAAGAAATTTGTAGAAGAGATGCATAAAAAGTTTGAGATGTCTATGTTTGGGGAGATGAATTTCTTCCCAAGACTACAAATCAATTAGATCAAAAAAGGTATATTAATTTCACAATCAAAGTATGTCAAGGAAATGTTGAAGAAGTTTGGAAAGGAAGATTCTAAACTGGTATGTACTCCTATGGTTACTAGTTGCAAGCTAAGTAAGAATGATGAATCTCCTAAGGTTGATTAGAGCAAGAATAGATCAACGATTGGAGGATTTCTATATCTAATTGTTACTAGATCGGATATCATGCATGTAATTTTTCTTGTCACTAGATTTCAAGAAGATCCTAAAGAGTCACATGTTGCAACAATGAAGAGGATATTCAGATACTTGAAGGGCACTTTGGAACATGGCTTATGGTATCCAAAGGATTCTGATTTTTCTTTGAATGCTTATACGGATGCA
>VDFB02105785.1:564559709-564685057 GCA_007258455.2 Sequoia sempervirens
AGAGTTGTCTTGTCAAACTATGGGTCTCTAAGCTTTGAACATAGGCAAGGTTGATCTTTGATCATCCCCTGAGACACTTAGGTTAGTCCTTTAGGAGTCTATCACAATAAACTGGCAATCCATTTGTTCATATCTTATCAATAAATGAGTCTGTGTCAGTCAAACTACATGGTCTCTACATGTATAACATAGGAAAGTCTAATCTTTGATCAGCCCCTGAGGCCCCTAGGTTAGGTCTTTGGTCAAAATCTCAAAAAACACCAAACCATTGCAAAATTTGAAAATCAAAACATTCATAAAACATCTTTAAAATACCAAAAACAACCTCAACATTTCAAAAACATCAAAAAAATCCAAATATTTGAAAAAATCCATCCATCCCATCTCTCTTTTCACCCAAAATAAACATCCACTCACAATAATTCAATCGTCACCCTCAACCTTTGGTGAAATAGTCAGAAACAAGTCTAGCAATTAAAAGTGAAAACTCAAAGTGTCAAAGTCTCAAGTCTAGGTCAGTAGGTAAAAAAGTTGGTCAACTCTTCGTATTAATAGCCTATCATCCATTTTTTTCCAAATCATCTGATAACGTCATGTCCTAGGATGCATCCTTCCTACGATGGACATCAAAATCAGGCATCATCATAGTTTAGTCTTGGCTAGCAGTATAAAGAACATTAGCTTGTTTGTTTACTTGATTTTTGTCTTGTTGATTTATCTTACTGTGCTCATTCCAATAACCTCTCGATGATGTCTAAACAAAAATATTTAGAGAGCTGGGAATGGGGCAACAATCATCATCTTTTGTGCTTGTTGGATATTCTTGTAATATAACCTTGGCCATGCGTGATTTGTTTGGTTTGTAGGGAGGGTGTTTTAGGTGTCTTGTTGACCACATAAGAATGCTTTCCTTTCTATGTTTTGGTTAGAGATGTTTGAAATATCTTAAATGTGTTCTAAATAAGGTTCTATATACTAGGTGTGAATAGGAGTACTCCTATCTGATTGTCAAGTCAATTTCAATCACACTAGATGTAACGCCATCCTGGTTCTTTATACCTTGATGCATCGTATCTATGTGTGTTATCAAACATAAGGTAAGTAAGCTCTTTTAAAATCCCAATTCCTGACAAGCGAATAATCATACATCTCTCATCACCATCTCTAATAAAGTCTTTCCAAATCATGGACTTTTTGGATCCTCTTATCACCATCTTATTTCTTATTTCTTCTCTTTGTGCTAACATGGTACCATGACAGTCGATTGAACATCACTAATGCATCCATCCTACATCCACAAACCATCAGCATACTACATATCATATCATATATAATACGAAACATTGACCATCTCACATGCATTGCATTCTCATCATTGCATAATATAGATTTGTTAGTCTAAGAATATTAAAATCATCTGCATATCATAAACATTTGCACCATAACATCATCATCATAAAAATGCATAAGATAATACAAAAAATAAATGCATCCATAACATCCATAAACATCTGCATAATCATCCATCATATAAAGTAAATCACGTCACATAGAATCACATTGCATATCATGTAGAACATGAAGTTCATCCATCCATAATGCATAAATATAATAGACACATCATATAATAAATAAATTGATCATATCATATATAAATCATCACTATCATGGTACATAATCAGAATCAAGTATATATCAATCAGGTGTAGAAAATCCCACAAGGCTATCAAAAAATGGAGCCTGTGAGTCCCAAAAGGAATGTTGTGATAAAAAAAGCTACATATGGTAGCTAGCCCTACTAGCTGCTCCCCTCGCCTGGATGTCTCTCTCCATGGTCCTGTTGCAGCCTATACCTTGTCTGCTGAGAAAAAATTGGCACTCGAGCCACTGGAGGCACTACATGTTGATAATGTACCCTATAATACTCTTCCTCTCTAATAGTGTTGTGGTACATCTGCGTAGATACTGTGCTCCTAGAGGAAGAGGTAGCCATGGAATCTAGTTGTTGCCTCCTACCCACCTCTTGTGCCATTTGAAGCTATGTCGCCTACTGCTATTGTATGGCTTGATCTTGCTCTACCATGAGGGCCTAGACCTGTTGTTTCACCTGGTCCCTCTCTACTATAAGGGTTTGTATCTGGGCTTGTAATCCCTAGACCTGTCCCTATAGCTGAAAAATATGGGTGTCTCTCGAGTCTAGCTACAGTGGTGGCTAAAGGGGTGGTTTGTCCTGATCACCATCCCTCAATGGGTTCTATTGGCTATCCTGGTCTTGATGACCATCCCTCTACTGATCTTGATGCCCATCTCTTAGGGCATCCCTCTTGTCTCTGTACTACTCTGGCTATCATGGAGGTGGCCCACCTCCCCCATCTCCCCTGCGAACTTGTCCCATCTATGGCCATCTAGATGTCCTGCCTAGGGGTTTGCATCATGGAAGTGCTTCTCCTGGGACTATAAATTTGATGAGAGGCCTAAACCAATCATCATAGACACGTGTAGTGCCTACATCTGCCTATCCTTGGAAATAGGCCCATGGCCTAGCCACTAGCTATCTAAAATTGTACACTACATCTGACGTGGGGATCGTCTGACCCCATGTGGACCGAGCAAAGATAGCCATATACTGATCATTTGAACTATTCTGAATGTCTCTAAACTGTTGTGCTACCCTATCTAGCAAGTAGTGCTTAATCATGGTGTGCTTTTGTCCCTGCATAAGTCTATCCTACCTAGCATAAAATAGCTACTGTACATAATCGTACCGACCAAGCATTTGCAACCAAGGCCTCCAAGTAAAAAATGTCATCTCGCCAGAACCCTCCGCTAGTGAGGAAGGCATACCTACCCTGTGTGACTTAGAGTGATGCCACCTCTGTATCTCCAAATAGCTGGGTCGTCAGGCTCCATGTCAATCACTATAACCCTCAGACAGAGCATGACAATGTGCTCCCAGGCCTAGATGAGTAGTAATGTGACGCCGACACAAATTGCTTACTATCACAGTAAGAAAACTCATGCAAATCATGATAGAGCGAGGAAAAAAAAACTAGTCCACTAGCAAAGCAGGTCCTCCCATATAGCATCCACTCCCAGGCTAGATCTCATCCCAAACCAAAATATCTACCCCATCAATTTGGAGCTACAATTCCACTAATGATCACTACTACAATCAACTAGAAAGTTGACAATTGACCTCTATAGTAATCAAGATCGATTTGGCCCTTGGTAAACACAATCTTATATGTCTCCATAATCATATAGCATGCATCGGTGTCAGCATTAGGATCATATATAACTCGCTCACCATGAATCAGCAACCGAAGAATCTGCCACTAGTCCTCTAGGGTGATGGTCACCTCACTGGTGGGAAGATGAAATGATGAGGTCTCACTGTGCCACCTCTTGGCTAGTGTGGTCATCATGGCTAGGTGGGTCCGGACGGTGGGTGCATAAGCAACATACCAGAGACCAATTGTGCCAAGGTGCTCCTGCAAAAACTCATGCAAACCACTCAACCTATGCAGTGCCGAGGGTCGATGCTCCGTGAATGCACAGGCTCTATATCCTCTTGCACCCATGAACCCATAGCATCAAGTTTCATAAAAATATTTAACCTTGTTTGAAGTTTGTGACATCGAAACAACAAATGTGTCAATTTATGCAAATGCGTTACCCTTTGAAAACTCCAAACTATGACGTTAGAACCCCCAAAGTGCAAAATGGACTGTGGCATCACTCTTTGCATTAGCGCGCCTATTTGACTCAAAACCATAGAAACCTAACTGAAGTTCGACATCACCATTTGCAATGGTTTTGCACTCTGGATTTTGGACCCCTAAGATCAAAATGAGACATGACATCGCAATAAGTAATAGCAGCGTAGTTTGAGTAGTAGCGTCTTCGATTTAGCCCCTCTAGTGTTGCCATATGGTGACGCTGAGGGTTTTGACCTTTTGACGTGTAATAAATGCACTAAAAAGATGAAATGCAAGGTTGGGTAAGGGTCACATACCGGTGGTGCTGCACTTGGAGGTCTCTAGAACACTTGAACTTTCTCATAAATGTGTTGGGGAAGCATTCTTTACGCCATTCTGCAGAGGTGTCAGAACTCAAAATGCTAAAAATATCAAAGGTGTGAATGCAAAATGAATTGAAAGTGACCCCTCAAGGCCTATTTAAGCATGAAAATTAGGGTTTTTTCCCCCGTTTTAGCTATCCAGATAGGGTTTTGCGCTCCCTACACCTTTTTTTCCCAATTGAAGCTTTTTTTGCATCCTTTTTTCACATTTTGGCACAATTTCAACATCTTGGAGCCTTTCTAGACCCGTCAGGTAGCTTGTCTTTTTTTTTTTGGAAAAATCACCAAAAATTCCAAATTTTCATCCAACCTCTTGAGGGGGTAGTATATCAGCGTAATTCTTCTTGTTGGGGCAGCAATGGGGCATCCAAAAAAATTAGAAAGTTTTTGAACTTTGATCTCAACAAGGTTATTCTTTGAACCAATGCAACAGGTACATTGCTTCAAAGTGGGGAAAAATGTAGACGTTCAAATTATCTTGATTGATATCATGCACTTGATCCTAATTTACTAACATCAGTTCTCCTTGAATCACTTCTTTACTAACCAGTTAATTAAATAATCCTTATTTAATTAATTCATCATAATTCATATGTTAATTAAATAATTAAATCATTATCTTCCTTTAATTAAATAAATCATTTTATTTAATTAATCCTATTTCCTCTGTTAATTAAATAAATCACTTTGTTTGATCAAATCATCACCTTCTTTTAATTAAATAAATCATTTTATTTAATTAATCCTAATGTTTCTCTTCTGATTAAATAAATCATTTTATTTAATTGAAGCCTAAGTTCATCTGCTTTAAATTGAATAAATTAACCTTTATTTGATTTAAATCTAACATCATCCTTTTAATTAAATAAATCAAACTTTATTTAATTAAATCTGATATTCATTATTCCTCCCATTTGATTTAAATAAATCCAAAAATCTAAGTCAAATGTCAAATCAACTAACCTCCATCTAAGTTAATTAAATCCTAATTAACTCTAACACTAATCCATCAAATCCTCTAGATTTCGCAACTTGTACAATAAATCAATTTAATTGATTTATTAATTCTTCTATTTTCCATTCAAAAAGGCATCTCAATGGAATATTCCTCAAATTTGAAATCTCCCTCCTAAAAGGACTTGTCCAAGACAACATGACATTAAAGCCTCTTACATGTCCTTTTTTTATAGCCAAGTGGCATTAACTCTTCTTTCATCCCCCCTAAACATGCCATTTCATCAAACTCAAATTCCATCTAATAGAATTTATCATGCATATTGATCAAAATGTCCTACACCTCTCTTCAATAGCATGTTGACAAGTGGCACAATGCCATTGACTCATGATTAATCCCACATTCTTCCTATTTCCTATTTCTCCATCATTCTTTTCTATAAATAGAGGATCTCTCTATTGATTTTGGATCCACAATTTTAAGCAAGGTTACTCTCTAAAAATTTGAAGCAAAATTCATCCATTTTCATCCAATTTTTGATCAATCTTAGCTAGGTTATTGTGAAATTTCATCAGAGATCATCATTCATCATCAAAGCTTGCAAGGAATTGGGAAATGGCCACTTTCCACATCAAAGTAGCACCAATTCCACCATGGGATGTTGGTTTGAGTACTTTGAATAAGTTTTATTAGCTTTCATTGAATCAAATTTGCTTTGTTTCTTATTATTTGTATTTAAATGAATTGCATGGGGAATGATTGTTTTATATTTGTTTGATGACTAACACTAGTTTGTTTGATCATGTTTGAGCAAGTCTAGATCAACCATTCACAAGAACATTTCATTTTCTAATTTGTATTCTAGGGTTTCTAAATCTTGCATTAGTGAAAAATTTATATAGGTTACATTTGTGCATCTTGCATCATTGAATATCATTTGAAATATACATTTGCACTTAGCCTAGACATCATCCAAACCAAAAAGCATAACTTTCACTCATAATTTTTTGAAATATTTGGAAAACCCTAAACTAGGACTTATATGCTCCTCTGGGTAATTTAGTCCCAGTATAGGTGATTTTTCCTAATTTTTGGGTTTTTTTTGGTGATTGTTATTTAGCATTTAAACCCCTGAAAAACCTTGATTTGAACTCATATGCCCCTTTGAGTGATTTAGTCCCATTTGAAATTCTAAACTGCATTTTCCAGCATTAAATTCTCTGTTTCCATGTTTCTATTTGCTACTATTAGTTATCTATTTCAGTTTGCAGAATTTCTATTTTCTTCATTTCATTGCATCTAGCTTAATTTCATTTGAATTAGAATTAGAGCATAGCATTTAGCTTGTGTTCATTGCATATTGCATTTCCTTTATTCTCCCTTGTATGAGCTTTTCTACTTGGTGTCCTATTGCTAATACTATAGTGAGATGAAGTTCGAGTCTCATGTCATCCCATGATAGCACAATCATCGTGGATCTTGGGTTATCTAGCTCTTTCACTACTAGTGTTGACACTAGTTCACTAGGTATGGACCATACCTTTGACAACTCTTTGCCTTGAAGTAGTGTGACAAGTGTTGAAACAATGGTTGCTCGTATTTTGCAAGAAAACATAATCCAAATTCATGAAGACTTAGAAAACCTACAAAATCATATATGTACCAAAATAATTTCAACCACCGCTATTCCTATCATAGATAACATACATCACATGATTGAAAGTGAATACGGAACTAATCTTGTGTGTAACGTAATTCAATTTTTTGGGCCTCGTCTTACCTCAACCACTAGTTGTCCTTTACCTTTGAACAATGTACCAAGCCAAGGAGGAATTCAAATTCCTCCTCCCACAAGAATTGCCTCTATTACTACCAATACCAACCCTCAAGTTACAACAACAATGCAAACTACTACTAATGTGATTCCTTCCTTGGGTATTTACACTAGCATCCCTAGGACCATTGTGGCATCGCACGTCATATCTCCTACCACTTTACCTCCTAAAGCATTCCATTCAGTTGTCCCTCAAACACATATACACCTCCACCATATTCACCTCCATCTCAAAATGCAAACAATGATCCTCTCATAAATCAAAATTTTCAAACCATTTCATCCCTTCAAAAGCAAGTTTCCACCATAAACCAAAATCAAAATGGCCAACCTACATATTACATCAAAGGAAATCCCTTATCCTTGGAGATATTGAGAATGCCGATGCCATAAGGTATAGAGGTGCCTAGATTCAAGAAATACAGGGGGAAAGGAGATCATTCTAACCATGTTTCCACTTATACTACCTTATGTAGTGACTTTATTCCTGAGGATAAGCTCTTGGCTAAGCTTTCTCCTAGATCCTTGGAAGATACCACCTTAGAATGGTTTTCCTCATTACTGAATAACTCAATTCATTCATTCAATGAACTTGTTGAGGCATTTATAAACCATTTCCAAGTGCATATGACCCCTAAGATAACCCTAACTGATTTGATGAGATGTAAGAAAAAATATGATGAAAATAATATTGACTTTATTTCCCACTACCAATTTCTTTATTCCCAAATTGATGTAAAGATTCTCGATCATCACCTTCAACGGATGTTCATTGAGAACTTGAAAACTAAGATACAAGATAAGCTTACCATGATGAAGTTCCCCTCATTTGTGCACTTGTGTATTTCCCTTCACGATTATCAAAACTTAGTTAGTAGTCATGAAAAAAAATCCACCTCTAGCCATCCTAAGAAGTCTGAATCTACAAACCAAAACAATTATCAAACTTTGGAAAATAGAATAAAGGATTTGTTCAACTAAATCCCCCTCAACAAATAGCTCAACATGTTGATACCCAAGTAGCTACTATAAGGAAGACAACTCCTTTCACATTTTGGGATCCGGTTAGACAATTCACTCCCTTTCTTGATACTCTCCATAACATAATGTCACAACTTTTATAATAGAAAATGATTACCTTGCCTCCCATTGAAACTACTGATCCTAATAAACTTTTACCTACAAAATTTAGATCAAATTCCTATTGCCATTATCATTGACAAAATGGACACGGCATAAAAAATTATAAGCATCTTAAACATCTTGTGCAAGACCTCATTGATTCTGGTCGACTTTCAATTGGAGGTGTTAATGATGAAGGAAATAAGTATGGTTCCCCTCCCAACCAAAACTTGTAAATTTTTACCTGTAAATAATATATGGGTAGAGACAAATGAAGTTACAAATGATACAACTCAAAATAATATGTAAGTTTCCACCTTTATTCAATAATATATTACATGTATATATAGGATTTTGACATCCTATATTATAGGAGGGTTGTTCCACCTCCTATAACCACTCCTCTATATTTATGAGTTGTTATAACAACTCAATACAAACAAATATTCATACAACCACTATGTTAACCTATTTAACATACTACAACAAACCTAATTTAAAAGATTATTATATGCATCCTATAAATGATACAATATTTCTAACACCTATGTGAACACTAATTCCCTACACCCCCTCTTAGTGTGAACATGGGGTGAAAGTATATCACAATATTTTATGACCACACACAGTAGCTCATCATAAGGTATGAGTAGGGACATACACATCTACTCATGTCAAGCAATAATGGAACTAGCCTCACTATGCATAGTGTACTTTCATCCAAAGATAGGGATAAAAACTTCTACCCATGGAAAGGAAGATAGGGACTAACACATATACCCAAGGTATTAAATCAAGTTTGGATAGGGACAAACATATCTATCCAATATAAAGGTTATGAATAGGGACACACACTTCTGCTCACAACAATTATGATTGGCGACAAACAAATCCAATCATAATCACCAACTTATGTGACTAGGGACAAACACTTCCAATCACTTCACTACCTTGTAAATGGGGACAAACACATCCATTCACTAACAATCAAGAAATGTGATTGGGGACATACACATCCAACCACAACTTACATAGCTTGTGAACCAAGTCCTTGTCATGTATGCAGCCACCATTGTAGATCATTGTCACTCTGATCACAAATGATATGAGACGATTACCACTGCTGCTTGGAAACTGATATTGGCTTTAGTGATTTTGGCACAAGTTTTTTTTTCACTAAAAAAATTTTGCAACCTCGTCGCTAGTGAATCATGAGAGGTCACTAAGTATCCTCCAGTAGATTCACTTCTTAACAAATTTAACTTTAATGTTTAGTTTTAAAATGCCCCCCTTGATCTTAACTTCTCTTCTACAAACCATGGGAGTGTCGGGTACCACTGATCATGCACTCCAAATACATAAATACAATAGAGATATCATTCATATTATTGATAATAACAATGGTAATTAACACTCTCACTACTTTCTCTTATGGATTCTACCATACTTGAAATGCTTGCATAATAGTCAAAAACAACCTCTACAATAATTTATTTTCATGAGCAACAACAAAGCATGAAATCTATTTATACAACACTAGAGAATTCATGGACGATCGATAAAGATGATGAACTATTTCTTTTCAAGTTGGGAAAAAGGATGCTTTTGGGGGTCAATCTTATTCTTAAAGTAGTTTGGCTAGGACTTTCCAATCTACTCCATGGCTTACACTAGCGCATATTATAACACCTTTGAATACTTCTTTCAACACATTTATGTGATCTTCATGATCCATCTTTCCGTGCATATGAAAGCACCCAATTCAAGTTATGTGATTATCCACTACTCTACAATATAAATTGGTTCTAAGCCAAATTGAATCCAATGTCAATCCTTTTCATGGGCACTTAGATGAAACTCCATTGGGTAGCGGAATATTATATGCCCATTGTAGAAAATCACAATTCACTTCTCATTTCCACCACAAAATTTGAGAGATCAAAATATGGAAACAATAATATTACTAGAGATACAAGTGGATTGTAACTGGTTCCTTCCCTCCTAGCAATCTATGTCAAACATTGAATGCAATGGAAAGCAGGAAAGTGGAAGAGCTTTCCAATTTGGAGCAATTTGTGGGACATGGAGGCAACAAAAAAGGTGCAACACATGAAGACTTTACTACCTACACAATACTTCTAGGAATTGCAACAAGCCCAATATCAACAGATTGATGCTTATGAGAAATCTATATCTTGCAGGTGCTACAAAACATAGAAATTAACCACCTATAGCTCTCTTTCTACTCTACTCTTAGAGCTCGTGATTACTACAACAACTAGGTTTGACCTGTATAACCTCAATAGCTACACCAACACAAGAGATCAACGTGTGGTTTCCTCCTTTGTATCCAATGAATAACACTCACACTGCACTACAAATATTGATTGTAGAATAAAATTAGGAACTCAACCATATCTTTCTGGTCTATATTCACACCTAGAGATACAATATTCAGAATCAATAACTCCACTGAAAACAACAAACCATTACCAATTTCTCATATGCAATGATAATTACAAAGACCCCAAAAATATGAAGCTTCGCCACTTAATAATGATAGAAATCCCACAACAAAACTCTTCCAATACAGATTCTATAAACTCCCTTCATGCGAAAAGGTGCAATTTTTAGCTACCTGTAGGGAAACGATAAAATATTTTGGCATGTATATCAGATCTTCATCATTAAGATCAAAGGAGATCTAAAAAAACTCATGGTAAATAGAACTCAATTTGCACCAGGATGATTCTATTTCCATGATCTCCAAAATGGCCAATTTTCAATCAAAATTTCCATATGATTGCTCTACCATATGTTTACAAATCTTAAGCTCAATGCCAATGAAATAAATTGCAATCTCTATTGATGAATTGTAGCTTGGAAAGGGAGGCTCGTGACCTTTATGTTCAGAATGACCTTAGCTTGAAAGCCTATGATCTCCACTATGACCTTGACACCGCAATACGTAAAGATAGATGCATAGGAATAAGACAACTCTAATACCATGTAAATAATATGGGCAGAGACAAATGAATCTGCAAATGATACAACTCAATAATTTCTGCTTCCACTTTTATTGAATATTATATTACATATATATAGAATTTTCACATCCTATATTATAGGAGGGTTGTTTCACCTCCTATAACCACTCCTCTATATTTATGAGTTTTTATAACAACTCAATACAAACAATTATTCGTACAACCACTATATTAACCTATTTAACATACTACAACAAACCTAATTCAAAAGATTATTATATGCATCCTATAAATGATGCAATATTTCTAACACCAATGTTAACACTAATTCCAAACATTACCAACCTTATGCCCAATCATAAAAATTTATTAGTCAAAGCTAGTGAAACTAAAAAGAATGATGTGATGAATGTTGACATGGATGACGACAACAATGATATTTTTCAACAAGATCCCATAGATATTGATGAACAAGGTCCTATGGATGATATGGTTGGATTGATCAAGGTTATAAGAACTAAAAATCCTCTTGGCATTGCTTTCTCATCTAAAGTTACACTTAAACATGCACTCGATGGTCCTCTTTACATAACCAACTAAATCTATGATAAGTCCACTAATGGGATATTAATTGATCTCATCTATGGAGAGAATGTGATCACCAAAGAATTCTTACATGTGCATGAGCTCTATCAAGAAACATATGACAAATCGAAAGAATGGATAAAAATGCATAATGGTTTCACTTGCCCTATGATAGGATCAATCACCCTTCCTTTAAAAATAGGACCAAAAAAAATTAGATGTCTCATCCTCCATCATCTCAATGTCGGATCAATTCCATGTGAAGCTTGGTTACCCATGGCTATGCTCCATGGAAGTTGTCCCGTCGGTCAAGCATAAATGCTTAAAGTTTCCCTTTGACAATGAAATCGTTACTGTGTACCATAGTGGCTTTAATCCTTTGTCCTCCCAAGGGAACTTTTCATTATATTTCTTTTGGCCTAAGCCTATGGAACCTATTAAACCTCAAGAAGACTTCTTTTTAAAATCCTATCAATTGTTCAAGGAAAGATCTATAGCAAAACTATCCCTTGTGAACATGCCTCAACATATGATAGAACCTACTATCCTTTGCGAAACCATGATTGAACCTAAAGAAATTCCAAACAAGAAAGGCCAACCCTAAGATAAATGCTTTTCCTATTTCCTACAACAGACCAAGAGATAACGAAAGCAATCCCATCACACCAACTAAAATAAAATGAGTTTACAAAGCTAAAGGGAGAGTGGTTGAACAACATTCCATTCCTCCCCTTAGGGAAAAAAAGAAATAGGTATAGTTGATAAACTCGCTCCCACACAAATGAAACTTGAAAGTCATAATAAAATAAATCAAAATTCTAGAGAGCGTAGGCGTAGATGTCATGCTCTTGCTCAAAGATTAAACAAAGAAAAAAATAGAGAAAATAAAAATCCAAACTTGATTGAAGTAATACATGATGAGTCTCCCTCTTCACCGAAGCAAAAAGATCCTATACAGTAGCTACAACAGGAGCTAAATCCCTCTTTAGATATTATCATTCAACCTCCTGTTGTGATTAACTTAGATGGTGATGATGAAGTTTCTAAAATTGACAAAGATGTGCATGATGAATTGAATACATTGTTTTCCTCTTCCGTGGGTTTAAACGATAATTCTCCTAAGAAGAGTGTTGAAATTTGTAATGACCCTAGTTTGGCACTTGCTATTGTCCCTTTGGCTAGTTGTTTTCCTTCTATATACGATGAAAATGATTGGGATGCAAATGACCTGCTAATAGGTTGACTTGCATGTTCCTTACTCATCTTGCCTTTGTTTCTTTTTCATGTTTTTTGTGTGATTGCAAGTGTGTAATGTGATCCCCCGTACTATTCTATTTGATGTATCTCTCTCTTTGTGATATTCCTCTATTTGTACCTACATTCTTCTCTATGTTGTAAATATTTTACCTTTTTCTTTATCTTTTCTTTGTCTTGTGTTTTCCTTTTTGGGATGACACAAGGCATCAAGAAATTCATGTCTCTTAAATGTTGACCCAATTAAAGATTTTCCTTTATATTTTGTTTTCATTTTTCTTGGGTTTTCCTTTTGGGTATGACAAAAGGTGTCAAGACATTCATGTCTCTTCCATTGACCCAAAAGCTTTTCCTTTATATTTTGATTTCATTTTTCTTGTGTTTTCATTTTAGGAATGACACAAGGCATCGAGACATTCATGTCTCTTCCATGTTGAATAGAAGGATTTTTCTTTGTTTTCCCTCTCTTTGTGTCTTTCTTATAGTTCTATGAGTATTTGGGGAATTATGAAAATTTTGATCTCTCTAATAACATTGTAGCAAGAACATATAAACCCCAAATCCATGGATCCTTTGTGTGTTTAGAGTTTCATTTTGGGGGAAACCCCTCTTTTCCTTTTCATGATGTAGTTTTATTTGGAAACATATGACTTGGCATAGGGCTTTACAAATAAGATCCCATGTCCTACTTATTGTTATCATTATCATTTGGGTATGTGCAGGACCATCATGGAAAAAATAGGCCCTTAAGTAGCAAAAAATTCTAAAAAGTCATAGTTAGGAAACTTGACATAAAAATTTGAATAAGTTATCTATATTATTTAAAAAATATGTAAGAATAGAATCTGTAGAAAATTGAATCTAGTTTCTAAACTACTAGGTTTATTTAAAAATAAAAAAATCTATTTGGTGTAAATTTGAAATTTCAATGCAGTAGTACTTAAATTTCAGGGAAAAAATAAGTAGGTGTTTGTTTGACCACCCTAACCATAATAAAATGATAATATTTTTTTATAAGATTTTAGATATAAGTAGAGGAATCGTTTTCGAATGTGATGCTTATTTTTTGGTAATTTTTTCCAAGTAAATAATTAATTATGAATTTTTTATTACAACTTTCAAAAAATATAAAAACTCATATGTCTGACCACCTTAACTTGGTCAAAACTTAATGAAATTCAATTCTTTTTTTTTAATCCTATAGTATATGAAGCATAGAATGTGATGCATTTTTTGGATTCAAAAAATGTGATACCGTTTGAAAGCTATAGATTTTTTTCAATTATCCTATCAATTAGGACTTTAGTCATTATTCAAATAGAAAATGAATAATAATTATTTATTATACTCAACGTAAAGCATAATTTATATTGGTGGAAAGGTGATAATCTCCTTTAAAAACCATTTTCATTTTATCAATTTTGGGTAAACAAAAATTCGTCAACCATATACCCTACGTATACCCATCATATCACCACTTTTTGGCCCATCATGATCCTGCACATACCCATTTGCTACTTTAAAATGATTTCTCACAACATGGTGTTGATCAATTTCTTTAAAGTGCGGGCATACATTGGAATTATTCTTTTTTGCATTTCTCATGTTTCATTGTGTAGTATTCTTACTTCATGTGATGTGTCTTTTGCTTTGTGGATGACATTGGGTGTGATGTCCTTCAAGAGTGCGATCTCTCTTAGCATATTATATTCCTCTTAGTGGATTGATGCGACACACTGCAACCCTTAATTTGTGAATCTTCTATTCTTTGATTAGTCCACTCTTGGAGACATTAGGCACGATTTTCCCTAAGTTAAAGTCCTTGCATGAACTAAGCAAAAATCCTTTGAACGTTCCTTACACTACTTTACAATTTTGGTTATATGGCCACCTTGCATAATACACTTTGCTTGCATGTGGATCCATCTTGATTTTTCATGAGTATCAAGCCTATGAAGGTTTTATTGCCTCATGAAACTCAAATTTCATTGTTGTGTGGTTCCTTATAAAAGTTATTAGGAGGTATAGCTTTGGTCTGGTTGGATGGGAAGCAAACTTAGGCATGACTTTCCCATAGCCACTTGCTTGTCTATGTGAGTGCATAATGGTAACATGCGTATGTTTCTCACCCTTTTGGATACTCACCCAATGGATGGCCTAAAGTTCCATTACCTTAGAGTGAGTGTGCTTTTTTCTTTCTTTCAGAAAAACAACCTAGATCTAATCCACAACGTGTGGGACAAACGGTCAAAGTTTGATCCACCCCCTTTTTGTTTTATTTTTTTTTGTTTATGTCTTTGACAGTGTATGCTTGTGCCTTGTTATTGATCCTTATATCCTTTTTCATGTATGTTCTTTTGTGCCTATGTTAGTTTGCTATAGGATCTTGATCCTGGGGGATTGTGCAACCCTCTTGGTCATTGCCATCGTATCTTACTGGAATTGGTATGTTTGAACCCCTCTTGATGTGCTTTCATCTACTTTAGTGTGAGTTTGAAGCAAGTTCATCCTCTCACTAAAGTGAGGGCTAAATGTAGTGTCAAAAAATGTCGTCTATTACATTTTCACACTTATTTGGGCCTTTATGAACTAAATGAAACTAATAGTTCCTTATTTAAGGTGTTATAAAGTGTTTTCTTACGCTTTCACACTAATATAGGATTTTCATTAATAAATTGGGCTTCTTTATACCTTATTTGGCCTTATTTTGCATCCACAAGCCTCATTTAATGCATATTTTCAAGGATAATCCTAACACATGTAATGATCAATCAAAAATTAATATTTTTAGATTGTGTGGCCCAAATTTAGTGATTTGAGACTCATACACCACCTTGGGAATATGGGTCCCACCTAGGTTTTAGGGCCTTGATTTGGATTTCACATGAATCTAAGCATTTCTTGAAAAATGTGTCCCATAGCCTAGCCTAATGGGACTCATACACCACTTCTAGGGTATGAGTCCTATGTGGATTAAAATTAAATTAAATTCAAATTATTGGTGGGATTTTATCCTCCTAGATTTGAAGTTAGCTTGTAGTGTCGTAATTTAAAGAAATTTGGCATAAACAAGTATAAATACAAGGTATTTTCACATATTTTATCCTAAACTTTCAAGTATTCATACATTCTAGGGAATTGGAGATCACAAGAGAATTCAAGATTCTACAAGAGCATTCAAGAGTCTTCAAGAGCTAATTATCAAGTGTTTTGGAGCATTATTCAAGTATCAAGCATCATGTCAAAGTCATCATGCATCATGTTTGTGTTTGAGGTAACATTTGTGATGTAGGGTTTCATGATTCAAGCAAGTATTCAAGTCAAAATCTACAACATTCAAGAAAGAGTCAAGATCCACATCCATTGGAGCCATTTCATGCATGTTTGTAGCATTTATTTCTAGGGTTTGGTGAGTTGTTACATTTCATTTTTTTCAATCATCATTCCTCCTTTACATTTGATTCCATTACAGGGTTTGATTACCAAAATGGAGTTTCACCAAGGAAAACCCCTTTCCACTAAAAAAACAACATTTTTTCCTCTCTTTAGTGTGTGATTTTCAAATATAGGATGAAGAAATACTGAAGAGAAAGATTGGAAAGAAGTTTTCAAGTGTGAAAAGTTGTCCAAGTTGTCACATTGTTTAGAAGATAAAAGATATCTACAAAGAAAAATTCAATAATTTAGTTTTGGAAATCAGGTTGAGAAGACAAAGCAGAGGTTAAAGAGCAGATTCAGATCTTGATCCTCTTAAAAATCCAAGCAGGATTGATACACCACTTTTGGTGTATGAGTCCTAGTATAGTGGAATTTCTAGTTTTCAAGTGTTTCAGTCTTGTCTATGCCAATTTTTTGTTCCTAACCGGAAACCCTAATCTAGGACTAAATCACCTAGACTTGTGTATGAGTCCCAATGGACATTAAATTCATAATTTTCATCATTTTAGGTCTTCAATCAAGTTGCTACAAGTTTCCAGGTGCTCCTTTGTACTTTTCTAGTTTTCTATTCTGATTTGTATACATTTCTAGGTCATCTAGTGAAGTTTTACATATCATTAGAATTTGATATTAGGTCTTGCATATTACTTGTCTTTCCAATCCCTAGGTTGGTGGAGAACCCCCTTTTTAGTCACTAATCAAACTCTAGGGAATCCTATTGCAGATCTCTTTCCCTCATTCCATCCTTGGATTGAGATCTCAAGGGTTTCCTTGAATGAAAAGAGAATAAAACTTCTCATTCTATGTCCTAAACTATAGAGTGATGATTTTCCACCTTTCAGTATAATCAGATCAAATTACCTCTAGAGGACGAAGACAACACATCCTTTACCTATCCATGGGGTATGTATGCACATTTTTTCTTTGCATTTGGGTTATGCAATGCTCCTGCCACATTTCAAAGGGTAGTCTTAATTATCTTCTCAGACTTTGCTCATGATTCCATGGAAATTTACTTGGATGATTTTACCACCTATTGGAATGCTTATTAGGAAGCATTAAATAATTTAGAGAAAGTCTTGAAAAGGTTTCATGATCACAATCTTTCCCCGAGTCATGAAAAATATTGCATGATGATGATTCAAGGAGTGGAATTAGGATACTTTGTGTCCTAGATAAAAGAATACATGTAGAATTAAACAAGATTGAAGTGATCTCCACCCTACCTATTCCTTAGAAGAAAAAATATTTCAAAATATTTCTTGGTCATGTTGGTTACTATAGGGGGTTTATTCAAGACTTCATTATGATTGTAGCATGACTATGCATTCTCCTATCTAAACATGTGGAATTTAATTGGACCCTTTCTTGGAAAAATTCCTTTGAATCCCTCAAAGTAGCACTTACTAAGACTCCAATATTGAGAGGACCATACTAGACAATACCCTTTAATAGGAGTCATTGTAGGACAAAAAGAAGGGAGTTCAGAATATGCCATCTATTATATGAGCAAGAATATTCAAGGTGTAGAGCTCAATTACATTGTCACATAAAAGGAAATGTTGGCAATAGTTTATGCCATCAATAAGTTCATGCACTACATGATAGGATACTCAATCTTCATTCACACTAACCATACAATGATAAGATATTTGATGAATAAACCAGTAGTTGGAGGAAAAATTGTAAGATGGTTAATACTACTATAAGAATTTGATATCACAATTGTGGATAAACCAAAGAAGGCTAATGCAGTAGAAAAATTTATCTCAAGACTGCCAACAAAATTAATAGAGGATATTATGGATGACTCATTCCCTAATGAACACTTATTTTCCCTCTTTATGCATATACCTTGGTATGTATATATAACCAATTATCTGGTTATGGAAAACACCACCACATCTCTCACCAAGAGAAAAAATAAGTTTAGTCAAAGCAAGTTCCAAATAGAGCATGAAATTGTACTTACACCTTAAAGGGAGAACAATTTACGATGCTCCATTTAGCCCCCACTTTAGCAACCATATGGCACTATGTGCATATGCAAGATAAAGTACTAAAAGTAAATCATATCATAAAAGGATACCCAAAAGGATACTGTAGAGGACATAGAATATTCATCAAGAAAGAGAACGAAGCCCCTAGTGTAGTAACATATAAACCACAACATTATGAACCACATCTTGTGAAACCAATTTATTAGATATTCAAAACCATCCTAAACATTATGATTGATTTTCCAACAACCAATCTACCCTTGGATCTGAATTATTATGGTCATTAAGGCTATTGAATTGGATTTTTGATGTAATGTAATGATACAACTATCTAAACAATGCAAATGCAGTGTTTTGATATGAATTCACACTAACTAAAAGCACACATATAAATTTAAGTTTTAGAAAAGTAGGAGGTAGACACTGATGCACCTATGATTTGAATTTGAGCCAAATCTAGGTGGTCAAGGGCACCAAGATTCCCTAGACTAGGAATATGAAACCAAAAAATGTCTTCATAAGCCTCAATTCATTAGTTTGTAGCTTCTTTCTTTCAGGTTCCATTGTCGTATCTTCATCTGATACCGAAATAATGTAAAAATTTTGTACCTTATCAACTTCTAGGGCTAATGATGTATGAATGAACAAATTATCTATAATTTTCCTCCAATATTCTTTATATCTGCAACCTGCATACACAAAGGGAGAGTAAGGGTTGTGCCATATTAGGGCTTACCTCATTCAAACCTTGTGTTGGTATTTCTACCCCCACAATGGAAAATATGATGATAAAGAGAGTGTATCCTTTTGAGAGATAGAGGCTAAATAGTAAACAAGTAGTTAATTAACAAGTTGCTGCAACTCACCACTCATATCTAATCTCCTTGATGACTAAAGTCATGCTCATCAACTTCAAGGATTACTTGAAATTTGATGATTGAATTTGAATACCTACAAGCATTATTACTCAAACCAAATGCATACATAAACATGAAAAAACTCACATGAAACTTGAAATGATGCTTAAATGATGAAATTCTGCAATAATTCTATAAATTCTACTCTTGATTACTTTTAGGAAACTTAATTTGCTCAATTGAATTCTCAATATCTTTCTCCTTGATTAAAAAATTGTGAAAATACTAGATGTATTTATATGAAACTCTTCAAATTTCATGAAAATTAAATTTTGATAGCTGAAAATTAAAATTTTAATTTGAAATAATAAATTACTAACATCGACATATTTAAATATGGATCCAAATTAAGAGTTTTAGGGTGCAAGGCACCCTAAACTAGATCCCACTTTTTCTAGGATCCAAAGTGTTGGGGGGAAAATATAAAATGCATACTTTGGTTTTTCACATTTGATTTTATGATAAATGCTAAAATGGGACATGGAATGCATAATTTAGGAAATTAGGTGCATAATTAGGTCCAAGCACATAGGAGGGAGCAAAACGCAGTGTGAGATTGTCAAGTTATTTCCTATCCACCATTGTGTAAATCATGGTGGGTGGCTTGGTGTTCTAATCTATATTATTTGGATACTCTCTCTTGGATTAATCACCTCCATAGGTCAAACATCTTTTTTAATAACCCATTGTTTTCATTCTGTAGTCCTTAGAGGAGTTTTGTGGGGCCATATGCTTAGACAATTTCCACCCTCTTTCCTTGCCACTTTTTCACTATGTTGACCTAGAATTTTTTTTTTTTCCATGGATCTTCTTAAATTTTCCTATGAAAATTCACACTTATAGGTCCCTCTTATACTTTATTTTTTCAACATTAGAGTAGGTTGAATATTTTTTCCTCTTTTCTACATATTTCCTTACTTTTGTTTAGGAATAGAAGAAACCTCTACTACTTGACATAGATTTTTATTTTGAGTGTAGTTATATACATAAGACCCTTGTTCAAACCTATAATGTATTATTTTTTCACTTGATTTATCTACTATATATTATGCAAATGTCTACATAGAATCATAAATTTGGCCTTATATTCACTTGCAATCATAGTTACTTGATGCAATTTGAGATAAATTATGTCATATTTTTGTCATGATGACGAGTGGATAAGTACTCCTTATGGAACTACATTTAAAATTTGTCCTATGTGAAAAATATTAGGCCATATTATTTAATTTCTATAGATAGTGATCTCATCACATGGAAGCTTTTGCATCCAATTGTTATATGAATATCTATCCCTCAACACTGTCCTCTATATTAATCAACCTAGAGTTTTCATCCATTGCTATAAACGAGGTCCTCACTACATTCCCTCGACAAATCCAATTGTACTTTGGTAATTATATTTTCTTTAGTTCCTAGATGAAGGAACACTTGCTTTCATCACATTGTCTTTCCTAAGGTGATATGCTACAAAAGGGTATACAAAAATAATTTAATCTTTCAAGTTTGATGCGTCTACATCTTCAATATCCTATTCCTCTATGTCCAAACATATTTATAGTTTCTCCCTTGTTTCCATTTCATTTTCAACCCAAGTATATTTATTTTTTGTAAGGGGATATCTTTGCACAAAGATAATTCATTTCTTCTTGGATCTCTTTTTGCATAACTTCTACTTGGGGTGGTACATTCCAACTATCACATAGAATTGTAAGAAGGATCTCTATTTTGAGTGACCCTCCTCATTGTAGCAATCTTAAAATATATCACTCTTAGAAAAAGTGGTAATAAATTAATTTAAATTTATATTATGAAACACACCCTTACATTTAATTAGAGGAAGAATATAGTAGAAATGATCATATACATTAAAAAAATTAATTCCAATTATTAAATTTAATCCATATCCATAATTTAACAACCTCTCATTTTAATAAAAACACCTCTCATTATTAGATCATAAAATTCATAATATTTATTTATATAATTATTCATTTATACACATAAAGGATACAAACACACAATATTATCTATTTAAACTATAACCATCATGATTATATAATTACATAGTTTTCCTACTTTAATGACATTGGAATATTCTTAAATAGGATTTTCCTCCTCTTATGCATCCCTTTTTATGTTGGTGTGTGAATCTATAAACTCATATTCCATAGTGATCTCTTTGGAAAGAATTACGGTATAACACACACAACAAAAGTGAATGTCCCTACTACCTGATTCCTATAGTCTAAAAAGAAAAATGAATGTACCTAACAATTGATGGTTTCAAATTTGAATATGGGTATTTTATTTTATAGTGGGCCTACCTTTTCCTCATCTTTTTTTCAAGGGTGGATGCTGAAATTTTTGTGTCAAATATAGTTTCCATTTTAACTACTAATAATGTCTTATTAGGTTTCTTAAGGATAGTTATTTTTTCTGGTTTTTTAAAGGTTTTTGTAATGGTTTCTTTGAGGCCCTACATTTTCTTTTCTTTTCTCATCCCATTGTTGTAATACACAAGGGAATTTTATTATATGCAAAATGTGTGAGTATGAAAGTCAAGATTTTGAGCCTAGGGCTCTAATATCAATGTAAAAAGTAGCCATATGAGCATATTTAATTTTTAAAGCTAGAAAAACCTTAGGAAAACATTTTTTTATTTAATTCATAATATTATGAATAAGCAAAGATAAAACTATAATTCTCATAAATTAAGAAAACCTAGAGTAGTTCAATATCTTGAGTTGTAATGAACAACAATTAGTTGCCTAGGACACTATTCTTAACCCAAGAATGCAACAAACTCAATGGTCTACTAGATTATTTCACTATCAACCCAAACCAAATGGAATTAGAAAATATCCTAGAGAATAATATTAAAGTGATGATCTTTCAATGTTTGAGGCATAGGGAAGAACATAGAATTTGATTTCTTTAATCTGGGGATACACAAAAAGAGGACTATGGTGGATCTCATAAGTTATATTAGTTGTCCATCCCCATCTATAAAAGTTTCACATAGGCCAATTGTATAATAAAGAAGAGAAGTAAACTGTATCCTATATTGCATTTTGATTCCATCCTCAATCCCAAAATGGTCATGTAGGTTGAATATAATATTTCCAAAAGTGATTAACCTTTCCAAGTTGGTGGATTTCAACATTTTTCCTCTATGACATTGGCAAGAAGTATATACTTCCAAGAAGGGAATAGTATTATACATATAATATCACATGGCCTTGGTGATATTGTGAAATAACCCTTTGCACAACATGGGTAACACTTGACATCAATCACCTCTATACCAACAATAACAACTAGCTAACCAATAAGATACAATAGTAGCTCCTAGAATTCATCACCTACTATGTCTAAGATTAAATACTAGTTCTTTGTTATCATGTAGGTTTATGCTTTTGGTCATCTACTAGCCTAGTATTTATTAGAATTTTTTTAGTTTGAATATGGTGTTTTACCTATCTAGTCTACTAATAGGTCATATTCACATGTCAAGTTTACTTAGGTCTTAAGAATATTTCTAGAAGTCTTAGTTGACATTTACTTCTTGTGTCCTAGGTCATTTAATATTAGTTGAGCTAGTTGTATAAAGACTTAAGATACATGTCATGATCTTGTCTAATGTTGTCTCTCACCTTATCTATGCAATAAATGATATTGTATATTTTTGTATCATAATCTTGCCCTACTGTCTTTTGGAAGATCTTTTTTGTTTGTAGGTGATCTTAGGGTGTGAAATAAATTTTAACTGCTACATGGTATCAAATCTCCAAATATACAAAGTCCTCATATTTGAGGATAAGGGTGATCCCACAATACTGGTTTACAATTTTTGGCCAAACTGGACATTGAACTAATTTTTTTAATTAAATCTTCACTTTTAGGCACCTATAGTAGCTAAACCATGAGGAATTTGAAGATAATGCAAACCAATGTTTTGTGACATTTTGTCTGTAGATTCTAAATATATTTTTTTCAAAATTTTTGGAATTAGATTGCACTTATTTTCCCATCTCCTTTGAAAACTAGTTTTTAATAGTACAAACACCATTTTTAAAGAGTGATGTTACTGGCTAATACATAACTTTTTTTCTATGAAGGATGAATTTTTTTTTTTTTTTTGAATTTAGATTTGTAAATATGATATCTAGTGCATAGAATTGGTTTCATAACATTTCATTGAATATTTTTTTTAAATTAAGTTTCAAAGTCAAACCAATTACAATTTATACATGATTCACTGACTAAAGTATAACTTTTTTGTATGTATCAAAATTCTTTTTTTTTTTTGTTGGATTAGGGACATCAATACCTAGTGCACTGGTATTTTTCAATTTTTTTTTGATAATTTACTATTTTTCCACATGATGTGTAGAACATAGAGCTTGATTTTTGGTGAAAAACCTTTGTTTAATCAAACTAAAAAAATATACAATAAAATGAAAAACATATTAAAATTATATTCAATGGATAATTTTTTTCGAGGGCTACCATCATCGAATTAGGTCTATGAAGTCTCCTCCATTTTAATCCTCAACCCAAGCTTCGAAAGGAAATTTTTCACAAAGATTTGGTAGAAGAGGGGGAGAAGGGGGAAAAGGAGGGGTTCACTCAAACCACCCTTCGAGCAAACCTCCCTTGACCTTCAAACAAACCCCCCTTTTCTCAAAATTTCCCTTTGTCTTCCATTTAAAAAATGTGCCAAAAGGTGGGTACCATCATTTAATAGGGTTCACTTGAATGGGTGTTCAAGTAAACCCATTGAGGGTCCATTCGAACCCCTAGCTCGTGCAAACCCCTAAAAACCATTTTTTTTTCTGGGAGTGTTTTTACAATTTTCCTTCCTCAATGGAATTGTAAACTAGTATTGTGGATCACCCATAACTTGGGAATGAGCTATTGCTAGATTGAAAATATTGGTGAATCTTGAAAATGTTAGTATACTCTTCTCTTGCATCATATGATGACCTACAAAATTAGAAAAATTGATTGAAATACAAAATTTTAGGGTTTTCCCTTTCTGGCTTTATATTGTAGGTTAATTTTGGTGCATGTTGGTACAAATTTTAGCTCACCATTGAGTTCAAGGAGTCCTAGAATGTTAATTTTTCTCTTTGTTTCATCCATGTTAGACATGTGAGACCAAATCTATGAGGGTTTATGTTTGGGAAGTGGTTAGGTGATTTAAGAGTTAGTTGAAATTTTAGAGCATTTTGGGTCAAAAGAGACCATTCCATTGTGCCCAAGGTGCCCAAAATCTCTAGGATTGATTGTCAATTTGTCCAAATCAAAAGATTTTTCCCCAAGCCCTCAAAGGAATTTTTAGTCCCCACCTTCATTTTTGTTTGTATGAAATTCATATTGTACAAAATTATACTATATGACATCTATCATACAATTTGTAGGCTTCAAAAATTTCAAGTGTATAAGTATAGTCATTAGTTAGTTGACATATTGTACACATATTTTGTGGTTGTCATAATGTATACATCACCATGTATAGTCTAAAGTAAAGATCTATGCCAACATCATGTTAGCAAGGTACACCAAGGAATTTTTAATTAAAATACTATTTTGAATCTCCTAGTGCCTAGTCTGCTAGGTTTACCACTCTATTTCACATTGTTGCCTAGAAGTGGTACTTTTTTTTAAATGCATAGCACCCGTTCTACACCTCATGGTCATATGGGTGACCTACCATGAGTCCCCAAGGGGCCTATATTTTTCCCACTGAGGGCATAATAGGGTATTTTCTTTCGAGGGCCATATATTTTATCAAAGTTTCCATTTAAAAAAATGAGATATCATCAAAAAGATGGTTTTGCAAAACTATGCAAAGGTGTAGTTCATTTTGCTAGATTTTGGTGTAGGTCCATTTCATTATTGTTTGAATTTAGATGATCACTTATTTGGAACTCTAATTTAATAATTTTTTTCTAGATCTCACCTTTTGTGATTTTTGTGGCATCAAAAGGTATTGAGGAGCTCTATCTTTACATCCATGTACTTTTTCTAGATTTAGCTCCATGTATATTTTATTTAATATTTGCAAATTTTGTGACTGTGACTAATTACTTGGACGTCCTAACACTTGAAATTTTTCTTTTTTAGAAGGATTCATTTAACATACATCATAATTAGGGGTTTCCATATGTTATTGATGGTTCATGTCTTTGTAATATTGAAGATATTTCATAGTTCATTATGCATTTTTTATTTCATGCTTCTTTGATCATCTTAGAAAAAGGAAACTATAAAAAATGGAGACATGGAATCATAAAACATGTTTTTTGGCTTCACTTATTTCCATATTTGTATGGTATTTTTCTCCCTCTAGGTATTAATAGTAATATTTATTTGGAATTGCAAAAGATACTTTTTTCTTAGGATTTTTTTTTTTAATCAAGGCGTAAACGATTTTGACCCAAAGCTATGAACCAATGAGGTCACAAATGGGGGACCTCATCCCCAATACAACCACTCAACAATAACACCTCAACGGGGTTTGAACCTTGGTGGCACTTGAACAACACCACCTTTAAACCATCACACCATGCCAATATCAGTAATTTTCCTAGGTTTTATTGTGATGTATGTAGATGATGATATTTTGAATGCTCTTTCTCATTTTGAGTGTCCTCTTTCTCTTTGGGTTAAATTTGGGATACATATGGAAATCTTGATACTCTTCCATTCCTAGATGATCTTGTTTTAGGTTGTCTTTTCCTTGATATTCTAGACAGGATATCCTATGACTATGATACTATTTGAGAACTTGATTATTTGGAGTACTTTTAATATTCAAATGAGGATGATAACGTTTCTTTAAATTCTACTTCTCCATCAAAAATAGTTGTTGATATTTCACCTTCATTGATTCCTTCTGTAGAGTCATTGATTGTGACTTCCATAATTTTTGTTTAGTAGGACCATTCATCTTCTATTGATTCTTCAAAGTTTAGAGCTTCTTCTTCAAAAATTTCAAATGATTTTCTATAGCAAGTAAATCATTTTCTTTTAAAGATATATCTTTATGGGATGATTTATTGATAGGTATTTCATACCTTTTTGTAGAGGCTTACATTTTAGAATTAGAGGACACATTTGAGGGCTTATCTCTCATCATCAATGAAAACCCTATCTTTTCTATTGTCACATCATCATTATATTTGGAGATTGTTCCTATGTTTCCACAGACTCTTTATTTTTCACCTTCTTCATTGATTAGACATATACTTTATTTGTTTATTGCATCATCCTCCATGGAAACATGCAACACATGATAAAATTTTAGAGGCATCATCATACCTATTTTTTCTTCTTCCTCTCAATTCCTATCTAGAATGGGAAGCATTCCTTCATGTACACTTTGTTTTTTTTCTTCCCAAGGGGAGGATGTTTGTAGGCATGGGATTATGTTTTGTCAAGTTAAGCATTCACCATTCTTGTAGGAGATTACACATTCCGAGGGCTACATGGTATCTCTCTTTTTGTCTTATGGGGAGCTATTAATTCTATATTTATGATGGATGTAGACCTTGGGGGTTATTAATGAGTCCTCCATTCATACATTATTTCAAGTCACTTCTAAAAGATAGTTTTAATGCATTCTCTCTTTTGGAGAGGTGTTTTTTCAAATGTGTTTTTTCTCCTTTACTCTATTTGTGAGAGATCATTTGTAAATGGTTACCTAACATGGCCTTATAGTTGGGACCCATCCTTGAATTCTTTCATCATTTGTATTGGTTTTTTCCTCCCTAAGTTACACTTATGGAGAGTGTTGGTGTGAATATGGTGTTTTACCTATCTAGTCCACTAGTAGATTCTATTCACATGTTGAGTTTAGTTAGGTCCTAGGAATATTTCTACAAGTCTTAGTTGTCATTTAGATCTTATCCTATCTTATGTCATTTACTTCTTGTCTCCTAGGTCATTCAATATTAGTTGAGTTTTTTTTCTCATGTTATAGGATTCACACACATGTCATTATCTTGTGTAGTCCTATATATCTCAGCTTTTTGATATAAGAAAGGATCTTGTATAGTGTTGTATCATGTATAATATCAACTAAGTTATTAAATTTCCATTATCTCCTATGGAAGGTTATCTTTTATTTTACATGTGATCCTAGGGTGTGTAATCTAATCTTTAGCTCTTACAAATTCTAACCATAATAGTCTTACAATTGAGAGATTTTTGAGCTGAATTATAAGTTGATTTTGGATAGCTAGATCTATAGAGTACTAATTAGCCTTTGAACATACCTTTGCACATGATTAGGAAATAAGTAACCATTATATTTTTAAGTTGACCATTAAATGTATATACATCACCATTAATTGTTGAGGGTAGTAATATAATATCAAGAATAAGCATTTGTATTCTCCCTCTTAATTCATAAAACTACAATTACACTAGCATGAAATAAGTTATCTCCTATAAAAAATATAATTTCTAATGTACTCCATATTTCAATATTATGCTAGTCTCACAAGTTATCTTTCTCTTGATAAAATTTCTATATTTCATTTATATTAGTAAATTTTTAATTTCCCCATAAGATTACCAAGTTTATCATACATAAGGAAAGGCTATGTTATTCATTCAATTTATTTGGATAATTAAGTATGCATTGGCAATGTCCATATGCTTAATAAAGAGAGCATAAATTTAGTAAGCCTTCTATCCTCAAACATTCACATAGAGATGACATCTAGGGTCATTAACTACCATCCTATCCACAAATGGTTCAAAATTTAGAATTAAAGTTCAATTCCTATATTTGGTCTACCTTTTTTATCTCTATTGTTGCTTGTCATTTTATGATGCATATATCAAAGGGATAATTCCAAAATACTTTCAATTTATTTCTCATAAATATGAAAGCATGAACTACCAAATGTGCATTGTGATTATAAAAATAAGTATAGTCATCTAAGCATTTTGTTAGCAAACACTCGTTGTAATTAGATTGTATAAACTCAAATCATGATATATTTTCACTCTAATTATAGAAGACACTATAGTCCATGTGAGCTAGTGACATAATTTCCAAAGCTTCTTGCTTCTAACTAAATGGATAACTAGTTTCTTAATGAGTCATGTGATTTTTCTCCTACCTAAAAAGCTAATGAAAATCCTATTGTATTGTTATTTACACACTATACTTGGGTAAATAGGGATATGTATAATTAGATTATGTTTATTTTATCATTTCCTTGTATGAATGACACTAAAGCTCTTAATATTGCATTTGGTTGATCCCACAATAGTGGTTTAAATTTTTTGGCCAAACTAGACACTTAAATTATTATTTTTAACTAAATATTTACATTCGGGCACCTATAGCGGCTAAACCGTGAGGAATTTGAAGATGATGCAAACTAGAGTCTCGTCACATTTTATCTGTAGATTCTAAAAATATTTTTTTCAAAATTTTTGGAATCAAATTGCACTTCTTTTTCCATCTCCCACAAAAAATGGTTTTTTTCATAAAACAACATTTTTAAAAGTGATGCACACTGTATAATGCATAACTTTTTTTTCAATAAAGGATAAAATTATAATTCTTTCAAATTTAGATTTGTAACTCCGATATCTAGTGCTTCCACTTGGTTAGATAGCTTTTTATTAAATATTTTTTCTTTAATCAAGTTTCGAAGTCTAACCAATTACAATTCAAACATAGTGCGACTGCATAATGCGTAACTTTTTTTCTATATATCGAAATTCTTTTTTTTTTTGTGTTGGATCAAGGACTTCAATATCTCATGCACTCATATTTTTCAATTTTTTTTTTGATAATCTGCTATTTTTCCACATGTGCAGAACAAAGACCTTAATTTTTGATGAAAACCCTATGTTTAATAAAACTAAAAAAATAAATACATAATAAAATTAAAACATATTAAAATTATATTCATTGGATAGCTCGTTCCAAGGACTACCTAATTCCAGTTGGGTTTTTCAAGACTCCTCCATTTTCATCCTCAACCTGAGCTTCGAAGTGTAAAAAAATAGGTTTTTTTGTGAGCAATTTCAAAAATCAAGGAAAAGGGGGGTTCGCTAGAACCAGGGGGGTTCTAGCGAACCCTCTTCAATATGAATTTTTCTTCTTTTTTTGGGCAGGAAATGTGGGCCTAGTAATTAATAGGTTCGCTCAAACACTAGTTCGGTCGAACCCCTTTTTGGTTCGGTCGAACTTGTAGGTTCATTCGAACCCCTAAAACCAATTTTTTTGCCATGGGGTCATTTTTTCTCAGTATTCCTTCCTCCATCAACTTGTAAACCACTATTGTGGCTTCACCCATTTACAACTTTATTTTTAAGGAATCAATATGGTAAGTAAAGTATATTATAGAAAGGATACTATTGATAAACATGGTTCACCTTTTCCCTATAACTTTTCATATTAATTGTGAGTAGTGTTAATGATACATATACTTGAAAATAAATATTTTGGATTCTATCTTTCGGAGAGGGTTTTTTCTCTACAAGATAGTATTTTTGCATTCTCTCTTTTGGAGACATTTTTTTACCCATGTGTTTTTTATCCTTTACTATATTTGTGAGAGATTAGTTGTAAATGGGTACCTAACAAGGCATTTTAGTTGGGACCCATCCTTGCACTCTTTCATCATTTGTATTGGTTTGTTCCTCCCTAAGTTAGACTTAAGTGGGGTGTTAGTGTGAATATGGTGTTTTACTTATCTAGTCCACTAGTAGATCCTATTCACATGCTGAGTGTACTTAGGTCCTAGGAATCTTTCTACAATTCTTAGTTTTCATTTAGATATTATCCTATCTTATGTCATTTACTTCTTGTGTCCTAGGTCATTCTATATTAGTTGTGTTACTTTTATCATGTTATAGGATTAAGACACATGTCATGATCATGTCTAGTCCCATATATCAACTTTTTCGATATAAGAAAGGATCTTGTATAGTGTTGTATCATA
This sequence comes from Sequoia sempervirens, assembly GCA_007258455.2. NCBI lineage: Eukaryota > Viridiplantae > Streptophyta > Pinopsida > Cupressales > Cupressaceae > Sequoia > Sequoia sempervirens. Next base: position 564,589,862 of record VDFB02105785.1, read on the forward strand.
TAATATCAACTAAGTTATTGTATTTCCATATTCTTGTGGAAGGCTATCTTTTATTTTGTAGCTGATCCTAGGATGTGTAATCTAATCTTTAGCTCCTACAAATTCTAACCATAGTAGTCTTACAATGGAGAGAATTTTGAGGTAAATTATAAGTTGATTTCAGATAGCTAGAGATAGAGTACTAATTAGCCTTAAAACATACCCTTACATGATTGGGAGATAAGTAACCATTATATTTTTAAGTTGATCTTTAAATGTATATACATTGCCATTAAGGGTTGAAGGTAGTAATAAAATATCAAGAATAAGGTTATGTATTTTGGCTGTTTATTCATAAAAATAAATTTAGGCTAGCATGAAATAAGTTACCTCCTACAGAAAATATGTTTGTAATATACTCCATATATCAATATTATACTAGTCTCCCAAGTTATCTTTCTCTTGATCAAATTTCTATATTTCATTTATATTAGTAAATGTTCAATTTTCCCATATGATTAAAAACTTTATCATACATAAGGAAAAGTTTTGTTATTCTTTCAATTTATTTGGATAAATAAGTACACATTGGCAATGACCATAGGCTTAATAAAGAGAGCATAAATTTAGTAAGCCTTCTATCCTCAAACCTTCACATAGAGATGACATCTAGGGTCATTAACCACCATCCTATCCACATATGTTTCAAAATTTAGAATGAATGTTCAATTCCTATATTTGGTCTACCTTTTTATCTCCATTGTTGCTTATCATTTTATGTTGCATATATCAGAGGGATAATACAAAAATATTTTCAATTTATTTCTTATAAATATGAAAGCATGAACTACCAAATGTACATTGTGATTATAAAACTAAGGATAATCATTTAAGCATTGTGTTAGCAAACCCTAGTTGAAATTAGATTGTATAAACTCAAATGGTGTTGTCTTTTCATTCCAATTATAGAAGGAACCATAGTCCATGTGAGCTAGTGACATAATTTCCAAAGCTTCAAGTGCTTCTAACTAAATGGATCACTAGTTTCTTAATGAATCATGTGATTTTCCTCCTACCTAAAAAACTAATGAAAATCCTATGGTATTGTTATTTACATAGTATATACATGGGTAAATAGGGATATGTATGACTATATTATGCTTATTTCTATCATTTCCCTGTATGAATGGCACTAAAGCTCTTAATATTGCATTTACAACTTTATTTTTTAGGAAGCAATATGGTAAGTAAAACATTTTATAGAAGGGATACTATTGATAAACATGGTTCACCTTTGCCCTATCATTTTTTATATTAATTGTGAGTAGTGTTAATGATACATATACTTGAAAATAAATATTATGAAGTATTCACAAGAATTTGTGTCGTGTATATAGTTCATAAAGTAAGAAAAGAGAATTTCAATTAGACTAGGAAAAGTTATTGTGCATGTTAATGATGATAACCCATCAAACTTAATTATAAAGTATATCTCTACTTGAGTAGCCTAATTCAAAGTCAAAAGAGATCACAAAAATATAGGCTAGTTAGTGTATAAAATCTAGAGATTAATGTTTCATTATGAACCTTCATAGTTTCATAAATTCATTCTTTATCTTGGATAAATAGTAGAGTTCTTTAAATTTCAATATCCTCCAAACCAAATATTCTCATGTAAGAAAAACTAGTGTATGCATGTATTTATGTATCTATCTATGTATGCATGTATACTTACACTTACAAAAGATTGTGGTGCTATGAAATAATGCCAAAGGTCCATAGCATGGAACAAACAAAATAATTTAAATATAAAATTTATAGTGGGAAAGTAGTTTAATTTGATTGAATAACTTTAAAATTGTGGAGAAAAACTAATTGTAAAAACTAGATCATAAACCTTATACCTATCCATTTAGGTTGAAATCTACCTATGACTAATCTCAACAATCGTGCTCTAACTTTTAATCGCCCTTTCTTACCAAAATTTGGTTGCCTCTGTTTATTTGTGTTTCTGTCTTCTCTTGCAAATCTATGCCTAGGTACAACTTTAATGAGATTGTGGGTGTATGAATCTCCTTGCACATTAGATTTGTTGACCTTCACCAACAAATTTACCCTAAATGGTTAGGACACCATGCCCTATTAATGACATGATAATCTCCTCCCTTTCTTTTATGTTATTTCTCCATTTTAAGGGTTGTCTCTCTAGTTGTATCAATAAGATTCCACTTATTAATTCTCCATCCTTATTTGCTCTTGGGTGAAAAGAATACCACACCCTTTCCCATTTTCTTTTCTTTTACTTGTTTACTTTATCTTGCTTTAATTTTATATTTATTTTATATTTTCCTTTCTAAGATCATTATTAATTATCAACATCTATTTATAATATTGGTATATAAGACACTCAATCAATATAAGTAGAGAAAACACCAATCCACTACTAATAACTCTTATAGAATGTCTAAGAGGAGGTGAGAGATTTTCTTGACTATCATTCCAAAGTGTAAGGGATCAACTAAATGTTAGGGTAACAACTTGCATCTAGTGATAAATACATCTAGTTGTGATTCATACTTAGAGATACAAGGTCAAGGTTAAATAACTTCTAAATTAATTTTAAAATAATATTACTAAGTCTTCATTGTTGCACCTTTGCACTTGAAAAACCATTCTAGTTTTTCACACACATGTTGCCACAATAGTGTTAGCACCTAATTAATATAAATGATAACATGTATGAATAGATACCACCATATTGTAAACTAAAACAAAACCAATTGATTCAAAACCTTTTAATTACTTAGCAATTGTAACAATTAATGATTAAAATATTAACTATGTAAAATTTATTATTAAATCCATACAAACATTCCAAAACATCGACTAAGATTACAATTTTTCTGCTTTAATCCACATACATCAATACATTGGATGTTTTAACACAAATATATATATATAATTTGGGGAAATGTGACACTTAATACAACAGTATTTTTTTGTCTATATACTGGTGTCCGTTTATTCTAACAATATAAAATACAGAGAGTCTATTTGACTGAGCCAAATATAATTGCGCTGAAGACACCTTCCAGTCATTCACGGATACCCACTTTCTGGCTTTTTACAAATCAAAGAAATTTCTTCGAATGGAGAATATAAAAATAGTAATGCGACAAAAATTGATCATAATAATAAGCTGCACATAGAGAGGAGCTTATATCGAATTGTGCTTTTCAAGTTGACTGGAGCATGAGTTTCAGTGTTTCAGGATGAGAGGTAAGAAAACAAGTCAATCATCAAGCCAATCCAAACTGAAGTGTGCTTCCACAATTTCAACTCGAAGCTCCGTAATAGAAATTTTCTTGGCCCGCAACCATTGTTTCCCAACCTTCTCATCACATATAACAAGCTTCAGGGAATTCAGTTCGCAAACAGCTCTCGGTAACCTCATCAAACGAGAACATTCTCTCATGTCGAATTCATTCAATTTTTTTAGTTGTCCAATTTCCTCCGGAAGTTCTCTCAGCCCCTCACAGAATGAAATGTCTAGACATTCCAACTGCCCAAGTTTTCCAATTGATGGTGGAAGCTCTTTTAGTCCTGGCAATGCAGACAACTTTAACATTTTTAGAGAGCTCAGATTCCCAAGGTCATAAGGTAACTTCTGGATCAGGTGGCAATTGGTAATAGACCACATCTGAGCAAAGGGCATATAACAGAAACTCAGGGGCACCTCCTCCAAACTGCTGCAGTGGTCCAGATTAAAACTTCTCAAGTTTACGTTGTTGAATGTGGATGTATATTCAAACCCTTCGCATAAGCTTAATGATAGCTTCTCTATGTTTGATAGAGCATTGCTTTCTTTCCAAGTAGGAAGTGCAATCAACCTCTCCAAGCGGACACTTTTGAGTTGAGTGAGGGAAGATAAGGCATCTAGACCTTTCATTGTTCCCCTCTTTGTACTGTAATTCAATACCATGAGACATTTTAGCTTCTTCATAGATTTCAGAAATGGGGGAAGAAAGCATTCAGTTGAAGTAAAGTATAACAAGAGAGCCTCTGCCTCAGGGAAATTCATCTCTTTCCAGTAATTCTCCTCCATAGGGCCTGCTTAAATGAATGAGAAAGGAAATCCAATTAGATCATTGTGCATGTTGGCTATGGTTGCTATTTATTTAGGTTAAATTATCATTGCATTGAAGTTGAATACAAGAGATGGAAAAATGCAAGCAGGAAAGAGTGCTTGAGGTTACACTATGAAGAAAGAAGTTGAGAATTCAGAATATAGTGTTCCATTGTCCTATGATGAAGTAAGACAATAACACTGCATATATCCACAAATTTTGAATATCTTACCTAGGATATTTAGTCTACCCCAAAACACTTTTTCGGAGTATCAAGTTCATTCTATTGATTTTTAATGTTAAGTAGAAATATTTTAATACACATGGCAACAAAGTTGTCAAACATTAAAAAAATTCATGAATATGTCAAAAAAACTTTTGGTCAATTTAATAAAAATAATATGTAAAATACATGTTGGTTTAAATATTATTTAGATTATTCATCTGGAATCATATTATTAGGTGCATCTTATTGACGAAGCTAGTGTGATTTTAGATGAACCATCTAAACAAAACAAAACTTAGAATGTGATTTAAACTAATGAGGTTTCATATGAAAACAAATCAAAACTTAGTATCTGTCATATGAACTATCTAAACAAATCGAAACTTAGAATACAATATTTAAGCTTGCCCGTATCAGACTTTTGCAATAACTCACCTATGCAAATAGAGAGAAATTGAGCATCAAATGCTGTGCCATTAAGCAACTCCCCTTTCTGTGACAAACTCTGCTCCTTCCCAGGCATCATGAACCTTTTCTTGTGGACTACACTGTCTTGGCACCCCAAATGCAAGGCCAATTCTCGGATTACATTATCCTGAGAAAAGTATAGCTCTGAGGTATTTCTGTTTGAGATTGCTGCTCTGCTCCTGGCAAGTGCTACAATGTCAACTCAATGTTTAAAAAATGATACCAATAAATCGAGTATATCAAAAAGAAAGGCAATTACCCTGAAGTGCTAGTTAAATTCAAAATATTTTTGCTTGCAAATTCTGATAAGATGGCAAATGCATTATGCCACTGGATATTCCGAACATAAACCCAAATGTCCAACACTGCATCAACACAGATTTTCCGGTCCTCTGGAAATAAACCTAAGTCTTGGAAACACTCTTTGGCAACATCATCTAATGAATCAATAGTAATCTCCAACAGTGTAATTAGCCTTCGTTTGTGATAACCTGATATGCATTCTCCTTTAGAAAAAAAATTCTTTGCTCTCTCCCAAGCTTCATGGGATTTCCCATGCAAATAACTTCCAATCACCTTTAGAGCAAGTGGCAGGCCATCACATTCGGCCTGCAGCTGTAATCCAAGAAATGATAGACATTTATCAGATGACCAGTTAGAGGGCAAGAAAATTATGTCTATGTAACTGGATCCATAATTTTGGCAGATAAGCTACTTTCAACTTCAACATTATCTAAAATACTATTTTTGGGTCAATAACATATTAGATCTAACTAATTAGTTTATTCATTGTGCATAACCGATTGTCTCAATCTTTCTTGAATATTCCTTATCTGTTCAAGCCTAAGGACAATAAAGAAAGGAGGAAATTTCCATCGTTGCACTTTCCCTTCGTTAGTTTGTATATGAAGATATTAACTATAAGATTTGGGCTTCTTAGGAACAGTAAACTAATTTTTTCAAAAATAAATCCCTTATTAATTAGACACAAGAAAGTCTCCTATAATTTTAGGAGTTTTAAATCATTCACAACATCTTTTCCATGTTTTTCAAATGTGAATACCTGCTGCTCCCATTTAAATTAAAAGAAATTCTCCACTGTAAATTCTAAATTATTTTCCATGTACCATATGATTTTTAAAATATTTGATTTTAATAATGAAGCAAAATTGATTAGCTGAAAAGAAAAAAATATACCTCCTTTACCAAAATTGATTAGGTGAAAAGAAAAAAATATACCTCCTTTATCAGATTTGCATTTGCAGTGCTTGGAATTGATGTCTGTCCAAAAGCCCAGAAGCAGAACAGTGACAGTGCATCCTCTCCGCATAACAATGGCAACTGATACACTTGAGTGCACAGGGTTGCTGGGATAGTCGAATTGTCTCTGGTTGTTATAAGAGTTTTGAATCCTGGCCCTTCAAATAGTAAATATTCCAAATCTGCTCTGGACCAAACATCATCCAAAATCACTAGTGTTTGCTTCGTTTGCCTTAAAATCAACTGCTTCAGTTGCATGTGCGCATCTTCCAAATTCTGAAATTCTTGCCTCTTCGTTCCAGCAAGCTGCTTCCATATAGTCCCCAAAATCCTCTTTAGGTTTGGAGACTGTGAGACGGTGATGAAAATCACATTGTTGTCGAAGTATTCTGATATCAAACGAAAGAACAGTTAAATTTTAGACTAACTAATTTTTAGGGTTTTTTCATAAATACTTCAAATTTTGATTGCACAACTGTTTTAGATGAGGTGTAAATTGATTACATTTCTGTTTTTCTATAAAAAATTACAATAATTTGAATAAGTATACACGTAAATCAAAAAGTCCCCTTCTTTAAGCAGTGATGTACAGGGAATCTGTCTGTCAAAGTCATTCAGATGTCCTGATTCGAATGCATCTATAGAATTTGATTCGAATGTATCTATAGAATTTGAATCTTGGTGTTTTTTTATCTCATATATTATTATTCTTATCAATTGTGTTCAATCAATTGATCTAACTATTTTAACTATTTTATTGATGTAACTATTTCATATACTATTATTCTTATCAATTGTCAATTGTGTTCAGCCAATTGATCTAACTAACTCTTAGTTATTGATGTAACTATTTCATTTACTATTATTCTTATCAATTATCAATTGTGTTCAACCAATTGATCTAACTAACTATTTTATTGATGTAATTTAATTAGAATTAAACCAGATCACTATACCGACTGTCAATAGAGAAAAGAATTATACCTCTAGTTTGCTGATCATTACAGAGAGCGAGTACCAAAGTGGTTTTACCTCCACCGGCCATGCAGTGCACCGCAACAACTGACACCTCATTGTGTATCAAAAGTCCCTTCAAATACCCAATGCATTTCTCCAATCCCACTTAAAACTGAGAATCTCCAGGAACAACATTCGTGGTATCCTCCTCCATTTCAATACTGTCACTAAAATGAACAGAATCCATGAGTTGAGATTTTTGCAAACGGTTAAGGTGTTCTACAGTTTCAAACTTAATTATGTCTATTCTTCTATCAAGATTTTTCTTATATAAGTAGTATACAGGGGAACGAACATTCGCCTTGAATTTCAAGAAAGTGTAATGCAAGTACCTGGATAGACGCGTTATCCGGTGGCTTCCATGAAATTCACAGATGTTTACAGCGAAAAACACTTCATATAGGTTGCTTTGATTGCTTCGCCCTGGGCCCATCTTCACTGTCAGACAGATAATAATATCATCTGCTGTCGCTTCCAACGATCTGTCATCCGTCATTGCTTAGAACAAAAGTTTAAAGCTGGCACCTCATAGTCGGCCATACTTAGCCTATTTTTTTATGGGTTTGTTTAATTGGGTGACAATTATTTACTAATTAATGGTATTTTATTTATTGTGATCCTTAACAATAAATAAAATGCCAGGTGGCCCTTCGAATTTGTGAGCCTTAACGGAATTTCCACTGATTCAAACTGGTGATTTTTGGCCATACTGTTTTTTCTCTCTGGTCTAAAACTGCAACTGGAGGTCATTACTGCATGGTGCGTACTCTCTAATGATACAAGCTTTCAAGTATTAGGCTCTCGCCATAAATTCCCCTTTGCTTCCAACGCCCTCACACATGTAAAAGTTCTTCTCACCTGGCTCGCCAACCTGTATATTCATCTAGACCTTGATGTCGCGGTGCCACTGATACAGGAAATACTCGGTGAATAATGGAAGCACGTACCCCCGTACCATCATGACAGAGTGCGGTGCCTTCGTGTTGATGATTATCCTCCCAGAGTGACAGATTGCGTGGCACAAAAGCTTTTGAAGGTCCCGCTGTTAACCAAAATTGGATTTGCATCTGGCGCCATCCGTGGATAGAAAGAGGTTGAAGATATTGGGACAGAGGAAAGCAATAAATCACATGCCTAGATGCGGGAATATAAAAATAAATTCCAATTTTGAAATTTTAGATAAATGAGGGCTACCTCTAATGGTAGTACTTACCATAAAAATAAAAAATAATAATAATAATTAAAAAAATTATATATTTTTTATTTATATTATTTGATAATTTAAAAAAATTATTTTATCATTTTTAATTATAATTTTATTTTATTTAGGCTATTTAACAATTGAATTAAAACTAGTATACATATTTTAAATATTAATTTATATAATATAGACATATTTTATTTATTTTTTAACAAATTTGAAGTACCATTAATAATTATGGTTACCTATTTAATTTTTTAGTTGGGGTTAGAGTTATAAGCAATATTATTAATAAAATTCTCAATAAAATTGATTAATTCATAAAGTAGAAACTTAACAATTTGGATAATGTTTTGGATAAAGACAAGAATGAATGTGATGGTGAATTTTTTTAAATAAATATTTCTAATATGTCTCATGCTTTGATTTTTAAATATTGTTTTTGATAAGGATAAGACTATCGTAGTGGATTTTTAAAATAATTATTGTCTTGTTTTTTGTTTTTTTCAAATAAATAAATATTGTTAAATGTCTCTTTTTTTTTTGTTTTGTTTCAGATCGTGCTAGCTTGCTATAAGCACAGTTCTCCCATTGTAAGGTTACCTTGATGTAAAAATAAAATTTAATATATTTTAATTATATAAGGATATATTAAAAACAAGTTTTCAATTATATATTTTTTAAAGTTTGTCTTAAGTCAAATGAGTAGCATAAAGAAAGTATACATAATGATAGTTGAAAGTTGCAAAATTATTTTCTTAATTAAGTTATTGATAGTATAAAGATAATAAACAAATTATATAAATTATTTTAAGTTAAATAAAGTACTATCATTATTTAGTAAAATACTTTAAAGAAAAAAAAAAAAAGATTAATATTAAAAACAACTTTCCAATTACATATTTTTTTAAAGTTTGATCAAAGCAAATTACAATAATTCTCTTTAACTTTCCATCTATTGAAAATTTGTAAAAAAAAATAATATAATCAAGAAGTTGAGTATCACAAAAAAATTTAATGATAGATAAAAAGCAATAAAATTATCATCTTCTTAATTAAGTTATTGAATAGTATAAAGAAAATAAAATGCTTTATAGAAAGTATTTTAAGTTAGTTAAATAAATTTCATTAATTAATAAATAGCTAATTTAGATAAAATAAATTGGGATTAAAAATTAAAATGAATCAAATTATATGTTAAAATAAATAAAATAAATATTACATTTTTTAATGTAATTTTTTTGTGATTGAAATTTGTTGTGAAAAGTGTAATAGTATATTTGGTAAAATAAAAAAGTTTAAGAGTGATTTAAACAAATATTTTAGATTTCACAAATTAATAGGGCAATCAACCAATAAACTCTAGTTGTAGCTCTTGAATAGTACAATCAACTTGTAAACTCTAGTTGTAACTCTTGAATTTTACCAAGTAGACTAAAGATTATTGAAACTCATTTCACCTTAATTTTTATGGTTTAAATGTTTGTAAGGATATTACATTGTCATACTTATGATAAAGGACAAAAAACCTGTTGAATTGTGACAAAAATAAAATAATAGAACAAGGAAAAAAACAAGAAAAAATCATATCTTAGTTTTTTTAGAAAGAAAACAGTTTTATCTTTTAAAAGGAAATCTCTAATTTCTTTAAAGGAATAAAATAAGTTTTTTCTATGTTAAGTGATGATTGTTATCTTGAAGATATTATATATATCTTGGTTGCCTTAAGGAAAAGTAAGAGTTGAGGATTGCAGATTGCAAGAGTAGTTTTTGAATTGTAGATTGCAAGAATAGTTTTTGAATTGTAGATTGCAAGAGTGATTGTAAGTTTGATGTTATTGTAAATTGCAAGTGCAATTGTTGAGATTTGTAAAATTGCAAGAGCAATTATGATAGTAGCAGCTATGAAGCTTGTAATTGTTTTCTCCAAGTAATAAAAATACCGATACCTTATGTTGTGGATGTTTCCTTGATGTTTTCTCAAATTTTTACCACGTAAATCAATTTTTTATGTGTTTTTCTATTTTTCATTTAATTCTCTATATTATTTCTTTGCAACTAATTTGTGCTACAATATTTTAATCTTCTGGGTTTATACTTCCACTTCCATAACAAGTGGTATCAGAGCGATTATTTTTGTAGCGAATGTATTAGGATTTGGTGTTGAGCTATGGAAGCTTAAGATGCATGATTTGCTAGTACAATAGGGATTGCACAAGGTGTTGGTAGGAAATTCAAAGAAACCTACAGATATGTCTAATGAAGATTGGGAAGATCTAGATATGAGAGCTCTTAGCACAATTCAGTTGTGCTTGGTAGATGAGGTTCTTTTCAATATTTCTGGAGAGGTAACAACAATAGGCTTATGGAGCAAAATGGAGAGTCTTTACATGATGAAATCCTTGACGAATCGAATCTACTTGAAGAGGCAACTGTATAATTTGCGAATGAGGGAAGGTTAAAAATTGTCGATTATTTAAATATTTTCAATACTCTTATTTTTCAATTAACTAGTATAGGTGTAGAAATCAAAGAGGAAGACAAGGTAGTTACACTATTGTGTTCGTTGCCTGAATCCTGGAATCACTTAGTCACTTCTATTAGCTTTAGCACAACTGACACCCTTGAATTTGATTATGTTGTGGGGGATTTATTGTATGAAGAAGTGTGGAGGATGTCTAATACAAAAATTTCCACACCAGAAGTAATGGTGGCTAGAGGACAGTCCATAGAAAAAGGAAAAAAGGGTAGAGGAAGATGTTGGTATTGCAGTAAATCAGGACATCTCAAGAAAAAATGTTGGAAGTGGAAAGAAGATAATAATGAATCCAAAAATGAAACAAATTTTGTTGAGACAAGTTCAAGTATGGCTGATGAAGTTTTTTCTATTTGTGATATCTTACAAAATCATGAGGGATGGTTATTTGATTCTAGTGCTTCTAATCACATCTGTCCACATAGGAGTTGGTTTTCTACTTGCCAACCTATTGATGGTGTTGTTCTTATATGAAATAATACTTCTTGTAAGACTGTTGGGATTTGAAGCATTAAAATTAAAATGTTTGATGGTGTTGTAAAGATGTTAACAGGGGCAAGACATGTACTAGAACTGAAAAAGAATTTAGTTTCTCTGGGATTTTTGGATTATGATGGTTATAACTTCTCAAGTCAAGGTGGAGTATTGAAAGTGTCAAAGGGAAGTTTTTTTGTCATGGAGGCTACAAAAGTTGGAAACCTTTATAGGAAAAAAGGGAGTACTAAGTTAAATAAAGAAATGGTAGTATCTGATGAGTCTACTTGTTTATGGCAATTGGGTCATATGAGTGTGGAATGGCTAAAGATACTATTAGAGAAGCTGAGGTGAAGTTTGGATTCTCTTGGCTTGCAAAAAAGGTGGTGAGTGGGCATGAACATGTATCATGTAAACTGTTGTCAAGGTGGAGATTGTTGGATTGTGACAACAATAAAACAATAAAACAAGGAAAAAAACAAGAAAAAATCATATCTCAATTTTTTTAGAAAGAAAATAGTTTATCTTTTAAAAGGAAATCTCTAATTTATTTAAAGGAATAAAACAAGTTTTTCCTATGTTAAGTGATGATTGTTATCTTGAAGATATTATATATATCTTAGTTGTCTTGAAGGAAAAGTAAGAGTTAAGGATTGCAGATTGCAAGAGCATTTTTTGAATTGTAGATTGCAAGAGTTATTGTAAGTTTGATGTTATTGTAAATTGCAAGTGCAATTGTTGAGATTTGTAAAATTGCAAGAGCAATTATGATAGTAGCAGCTATGAAGCTTGCAATTGTTTTCCCCAAGCAATAAAATTACTGATACCTTGCCCTGTGGATGTTTCCTTGATGTTTTTTCAAGGTTTTACCACGTAAATCAGGTTCTTATGTGTTGTTTTGTTTTTCATTTAATTCTTTGTATTATTTATTTGCAACTAATTTGTGCTACAGTATTTTAATCTTTTGGGTTTATGCTTCTGCTTCCATAAAAAAAACATCATATATCAACAAATTTTGAATAGATTACTTGGGATATTTAGTCTACCCTTAAACAAATTTTTAGACTATGAAATTATTACTACTAATTTTTCATTTGAGTTATAAATATTTTGATACACATGACAACAAAGATGCAGAGATAAATATTTCCAAGAACTTTTGATCAACGTGATGAAAATGAATATGTAAGAGACTTTTACAATAAACCACCTATGTGAACAGAGAAGAACATCAAACATTGTGTCATTAAGCAACTCTCTTTTTTGTGACACTTGTTATCATTTAAAATTGTTCTAAAACTAATGTACTTCTAAATTAGACATACATGTTACATTTGAGTGACAACATTACTTTTATTGCACTAAACTCCAAAGTCTTAAAAATGATGGTATTATTCAAACATTGTACAAGCATATGATCAGTAATAAAATATAGTCCAAAATTTAAGAAAATTATCCACATGAAAGAAGAAATGAATCTAATAGATTATTTTTTATAAAACATTACTCTATAAAATTATATGTATTTTTACATTAATATTTAAAAGTCTAACTTTTAATAAATAATGAAAATTTACTTAGGAAAAAATGACCCATCAAATATAAACTTTGTAGTACACAAAAGTGTGAAATGAAAGCGCTATTTGTGCATTACTAAATTTTAGCCAATTTGGGGAGTGTTGGAAGATGTGGATTTTGACGGCCTCGTGGCTCCAATACCAGAAATGTTAATGTGAATGTGTTAGCTAACGAACAACCAAGGAGATGGAGATGGAGGTGGTGATAGGTGATGAGAATATGGAATTTGGATGACGCGTACTAAGGGTAAGGTCCCATGGAGGGGGCTTCCTTAAAAATCTAAAATATGCTGCTTAATTTTTTTAGGAATTTATTTTAAAGTTCTTGGTCCCATGGATTTAATCTTGCAATTTTGCTAAAACTTTTAAACACCAAAATTTAAGTGGTTTTTTAGGAATATTTTAAAGTTCTTGGTCCCATGGATTTAATCTTGCAATTCTGCTAAAAATTTTAAACTCCAAAATTTAAAGAATGAACTGTAGTGCTTTTATAAAAAATAATAAATAAATCAAAATTCTCTCATTTTTATTTTCTAATGAAAAATTTAAAATTTTAGATGAGAGACAATGGTATAAAGAACTCGTTAGCTATAGGGGCAATTTCTAGCCCCAGCCCACCCAAATTTCACCAGCTGAAATATTCATTTCTAAAAGGTAGGGGCTCCTATTTTTCCTCAAAAGACTCCAATTAATCTGGTAGCATAATTTATTTTTTCCCCATGAGACCTCCTGCTCCATAAAAATAGAAGCCCAAATTCCCCATGAGACCATACAGTAATCACTGTCTCAACCAAACCTTTAGGTAACCTGCTGCGCTTCCCAACTATAACAGAACGGGAGAGACGGAAGGTTGAGTGCGTGCGCATGGTAAGGGTGCATCATTCTCTTTTCCTCTCTCCAAATGTTGAGTACATGCACATGGTGTTAGTTGGATGGGACTCTCTTGCGAGGAAAAAGTTTCTTTCCTTATTTCGCTATCATCGCTTTTGAGTTGGGAGGAATTTTGAGCATGGCGTTCTTTTCGTTGGCAGTTCCAAGAGTCGTCAGCAAGTGATTTATTATTTTGAAGGCTAAAAGGAAGTTTAATCTTCAAAAGAATAAAATATATATCTTCACTATAGTGATGTGCTAGCTTCCAATCGTCCGTCCGTCCTTACTAAATTCAGGTTGTCTCTTTTTTCACATATCTCTCTACCTTTCCTTTTTGAAATCTGTGGGTAGGCACGGTTTTAATGAGGACATGGGTGTTTGTTCTAGCTTCCAGTCGCCCTTGTTTACTCATCAAACTCTGGTTGTCTCTTTTCCAGCATCTCTCTTTACCTTTTCTCCTCCAAATATGATGCTAAGCATGGTTATGGGTGTTTGATTCTCCTTCAATGTCAGGTTTGTTGTCACTCACCTTCAAATTTCTCCCAAATGGATGGGACACCATGCGCTGGTAATTGAATGGTCATCCCCCTTCCTTTGCACCATTCCTTCATTTAATCATTGTCTCCCTAGTTGTATGCGGAAGAATCTATTCATTAATGCCGCTTACTTTGGTTTCGGGTGGAAAGAAGTTTACGCCTGTTCTCATTTTCTTTTCTTTTATTCTATTTTTATAGTTATTTTATATTTTCTTCTCAAGATCTTTAATAATTATCAATATGTATGTATATATTTTCATTTATAATTATTAGTGTGTTAGTTTATGTTTTGTATTTGGAATAAAGGTTAACAATATTAGATTTTCATAGTTGATAATGATTAATGCATATTATTTATGAATTTAATTGTGCAATAATTTTTAGCATCAATATTTTGGATTTCACTCTATGATCCATCATTAGGATGATAAAGAGTTGTAGGAGGAAAAATGATAGATTGTAGACCAAGATTGGATAAAAAGAGATTGAGGATGGTGGAAGGGGAAAAAGTATTTATATACCAAAAAAAAAAGACAAACAATATTAGGTAAATAAAATATTAAACATATAAACAAAAGCAAAGGTAAATAAGATAATTACCACTAAAATAAGATAAGATCATGAAGGATGAAAAACCAATATTTAGAAATGAAAGCATCCTATATAAGAGAAACTAACTAGCAATCACACCTTGGTGTGCAATGGGTACACCAAAGAGGTATAGAAGGTTAATCATGGACTATTAGTATTATTATTGAAATATTATATTATTATTATTATAGATTTTTATTATATAATAATATTATTATATTTTTATTTATTTATTTACTATTATATTATTATTATTTTATTAATATAACAAGTTTGGATTAAGCATGGCGAAGGTGAAGGCGAAGGCTCTG
Source organism: Sequoia sempervirens (assembly GCA_007258455.2). Lineage (NCBI taxonomy): Eukaryota > Viridiplantae > Streptophyta > Pinopsida > Cupressales > Cupressaceae > Sequoia > Sequoia sempervirens. Next base: position 564,605,035 of record VDFB02105785.1, read on the forward strand.
CAACGGTTGAGCGGGAGAAGGAGCAGGAGAAGAAATTTGAATTCTCCTGGCAATGATGATGGCAGAGGGTTCCAAATCTGATGAGGATGACGGGATTGAGACACATGATGGCTGTTGTTCTCGGCTGAAGGTGCACTGGGTGGACGATTTGTTCTCTATGCACTTGGGGAGACCTCTATTTCCTGTTTCCCCTATTTTCTGTGCATATGGGTGGCATGTGCGGGATTGTTTCCTCTGCTCTCTGACGGATGTGGCGGATTTTCTTTGTGTGGTGTTTCCTCTTGGAGATGCTGATGTGCTTCATGGTCCCATTCTGTGTGTGGACCTAGGTCAAGATGTGTGGAGTGTGTCCACTCTGTGCGTGGATCTTGGCCAGGGTGTGGGTTTGCGTTGGTGTCTGTTGGATGCCAAGTTTATTTCTCTGGTTCAGTTCATGGTGGGGCTTGATGTGGGCCAGTTTAGACGGTCTTTTTGGCCTTCGTTTCATATTTTTGGTGAGGGATTTGTTGCTGTGGTTGTCGGGCTAGCTCCTGCCTTCTGCTTGCCGACTACTACTTTTCTGTGGTGGATGGAGGTTGATTTTGGTCAACTTGTTATGCTGCTCATTGGTGGGGGAGGATCTTGCTGGCCTCCTTATGTTGGTGTTTTAGAGGTTCTCTCTGTTGCTTGGCTAGCTCCAACCTTTTGTTTGCCTGTTGCTATTCTACACTGGTGTTTGAAGGTGCATCTCAAGGGTCTTTCCTTGCGTTGGTGCCTAGTGGAGATTATGGGTGCAGTGGTTGGGGTGAAAGTTCTGCTTCCTTCCCCACACCCTTTGTTGTTCGTTGCTTGGGATTTGAGATGGTGGCTTTGCCATCTTCTAGATTCAGCTCCTACTTTGGCTTTGATTGGTGGTATTGTTTGGGATCTTCTATGTTTATTGGCACATATTGATAATAGACCCTCTATGTGCTAGGGTCTCGTGGTTCTGTGGAGGGTGGTGTTGGGAGTCCCCATCCTTGTTGGGCTCTTTGTTGGTCTGTTTCTACCTGGGATGGTTCTAGTTAACTACAATAAGGGGATTATCCCTTGATTGGTTTTGTGGCGGTGCTTGCCGGGTTTGCTGAAGGGTGGTATGTGTGCTTTTCCTATGGGTGTGGTGGCTTCCTCCTTGTTTCCACAGCTGAGTCCTATTGAGGTGGATTCTTCTTCTATAGAGGTGAAGTTGGGGGTTGTGGTTTTGTTTGGAAGCGTCCTTTCCTGGTTTTCTCTGTTGTCATCCCTTTTGAGGTGGGATATACTCCTATGGAGGTGGAGTATTGGGCTGTTGGAGATCTCTGGGTCCAGTGGGAAAAGTTTATATCTGATCTTCTCCATTAGAGGGGAGCTCTCTCCTTTAGAGGCGGTGTTTGAGTTGGCTTCCTGGTTCAGTCTCTCTGCTGCAAGGAGTGATTCTTACCCCTTTGTGTGTAAGAATAAGGTTGGCTTTGGTTGGGTTTTGTTAAATGGGAGGTCTGTTGCAGGTTTGTTGCTACAAATGGTCTTTGGTTCTTTTGATTGGAAGAATTGTTGCAAGTCTGCTGTTGTAGAGGGTTTATGGCCTTTTGGGTGGAAGGTCTGTTATTGTCCCATGATTGTAGGGTGGTCTGATATGTTTGTTCTTTATGTTCGATGGCTCCTGGTCTCTTGCCAATAATGGGTTGTAAGCCATTTTTGGCTTGGTCTAATCTGGTTCTTTGGCTCCTACTGTGGTTCTACTATTAATGGCCCGTAGGGCCTTGTTCAATGGGGACGACACCCTTGTTGTTCTGTGGTGTTTGTATGTTGTTAATGACATGAAGGGCCTTGTTCTAAGGGCTTGCACCCTTGTTTGTTTATGGTGGTTGGCCCATTGGGCTTTGTTCTACAGGGACGACACCCTTGATTTGTCACTTTTAATTTCAAAAACAAGTTTGGATTATGTTACATTATTATATTAATGATTGGATTATGTATTATATTATATTATATTTATTTTATTATATTTATATTATATTACATAATGTAATTATATAATTTAATTATATTATATTTATATTAAATAATATTATATTATATAAATATTTATTATATTATGTTATTGCATTTTAGTATATTATAATAACATTTATTATATATTATATTATATTGTATTATATCTTATTGCTAATTGAATGGGTTTGGATTCTCGATCAATTTTTAGGATAAGGAATGAAATCATATAAGTATTATATATTGTTAGTTTTATATTATTATTATTGTTATATATTTTTATTATACTATTCATAATATTGTATTATTAGTTTGATATTACTATTATATTATTCTAATTATTATAATATTATATTATTCTTATTATTAAATTGTTTTCATTATTCTATTATTATATTAATATGATTTTTTAAATATTTTACTTAGTAAATTATCATTATCCTTAATATTATATTATTAATTAAATATTATGAATTTTAATACTAAATTATTAAATTATTATTTTATTATTATTATTCTAATGTTATAATGTTATATTATATTAATATTATTATATTATTATAATATTTAATATTATACTATATTTATATATGATATTTATATGATATTATATTATATTATTTAAATATTATACTATTATTTTTATACTATATTATAAAAATATTTATTATATTATTATATATTAAATATTTTATTTTATTTATAGTATTATAATTTATTTTTTATTATATTAACTATATTAATTAGGGTAAATTAATTAGGGTAAAGGATGTCGTAATGTTAAAACCTATATGTGTTCATTATTATGATCTTGCCATAATTTTATTTTAAAAAACCACCGTGAAACCAATGAAGACGTGTTTGGAGGAGCGGATAGCAATAGCGGGGTGAAAGTAGCTAAAAACGGCCAAAAAATAGCGAAAAAAATGATGAACGGCTACGCTTTTATAGGTCACCTCGTTTATAGAAGGAACACAAACACAACAAATGATAAATTTAAAATGGTGACAGAAAACAGAATTAATGAAAACGGCAACAGAAAATAGAATTAATGAACGCTCAGGATTAATTTAACCATATTGCATTGTTTTTACTGATCTCTTGACCATTGATTTCAGTTATTAGCTTGCAATTCTCAAATAGGACACGCCTTCGGCGTAAATATGCTTAAATAAAAAAATTGAATTAATAAATAAACATGTTTATATTTTGTATAAGATATTTTCACTTACTCTAGATATGGTTTTCAAAATTAAATGCCTTATAAAATCTAGCACCTAGAAATCTATAGATTTATCTATATAGAAGTATATTTGACCATCGAATATTTGTATATACAAAGTCATATCATAAGTATGCAAACATCTTATATAAGATGTTTATAATATATGCAAACATATTATATAAGTTATTTTAAGAAAATAAAGCATATATAAGATATTTGTAGTATATGTAAACATCTTATATAAGATATTTTAATAAAGAAACTATATATATATCTTTGGAATAGGGTTGTCGACACTCAATTAGTGGAATTGGAGAAACCACTAGCCCACTAATAATATCTCTTATAAAATTTCTAAGAGGAGAGATGCTTAATTGAATATAATGTTAAAGTGTAGGGATCAACTAAGGGTTAGGGTTATAACTTTCATCTAACAATAAATTCACATCCATATAGGGGAAGGTATAAATTGAGTTCCTCAAGGACATGGATAGGAAAATGACTACAATGTATACCATACTACAATGGGGTCTTTCCTCTTCTCCAAAAGGACTTTTAAGGCCAATTAGATAATCAAGAAGAGAATTGCAATGTATCCCATACTATACACCATGGGTCTATCCTTTTTTTATGGCATAACATTGTACCCTTATGCAATTTCACATAACATTAAACTTAACTTTAGTTTGATAAGACAATAATGTAAAAATCTGCCCTCCTAGCCTTCATTTTCATCCCTACCTTGTCATTTTCTATCAATGGGGGATTTTTTTACCTAGGAAACTTTTGCATTGCATAGATGTATGCCCACCATGCAAATGCATTGAAATGATTCTTGATCTTGTGGCCATTGGGACATTACACTGTCACCTACCTGGGAAGTGTAATACCTTTGCAATCGTGGGAACACCCGAGAATGGCTCTTTGGCAAGCAATTTGACCATTTTATTCCATCTTCTCATTCTATTCCATTTTTGCAAGTTCAATCTACCACTCTCTCATTCTAACACTTCATTCTCACATTGTCTTCAATCTAGCTCTTTTCTTGTAGCTCTACACCTTCCATTCATAGAGTTCCAATCTCTCTACACCATGTGCTTACACGACCATTTCAAGCTTCAAAGGCACTAATCTTCCTCTCGGCTTCACCAAGCTCATTGGAGGGAGGGTAATGTTTACTTTCATAGCATAATTTTTCTTGTTGATTAGCATACTTCTTATCTTGCATATTCTAAATCTCATCTTTTCACTTCTTTATCTACATTTCTATATCATTTTCTATTTTTCTATCCATGGATAAAGAAATACCAAAGTGGGGGTTTGACAAGAGAAATCCCCTAAAAGAAGCCCTACTACCTTTTTTGTTTTCGTGTGCACATGTTTTCCTCTGAGGAGCTCATGACAAGTAGGACCTACTGTAATTTAATCCCTTTTCTTCCAATACTCGTTATTTTGTTTAGTAGTTAGTTTATCTACCATTTAAGTATTCTTCTTGTTCTACTTCTTACATTTTTTGCATTCTATTTAGTTTATTTAAAAATATCATACTTTAACATTCTGGTAGTTAGTAGGTCATAAGTGTATTTAGTAGCAGACTCTACTTCTGGTCCGTACGAGATGCTAGTGCACCACAAAGATGTCAATGCATCACATTGTTGTCCTTGGTCTATGTTTTGCATCCTCTAGCCAGAAGCCTATAAATATATCTCCCAATACCTCTAAGTTCTATTCACATGACTTCTAAAGTTCTCTATCATAAACATTCAAAAATCCAAAAATCATAGTTTAGTCTTTCCTTTATTAGCCACCCCACCACTTGAGCTTTTAGCCTTGAGGTAACCTAGAGCCATGGATGCCCCTTAAAATTTTGGGAGTAGTAGATTCTCTATATTACATTTTGGTGAACCTGACATGAACTTTTTGCTCACTTTTTCTTTGTTTCAAAAAAATTTCTTCTCTCATGTTAGGACGTGTAGTTGATAGTTTGTTGTGACATTATTTATGAGATTCACAACCCAATTGAATATGTCTAAGGATATAGTAAGAAGGAGTTATAAAAACATGGATATGGGATCTAGAAGTTTTAGTCCTCCCTAATTCAACCCAACGTTTGAAGAGTTCTCTATAGGACTCTCCATTAGATCTACACCCGACCTCTTAATGAAGTTGTAACCAAAGTCCCTACCCCTTTTGCCTCACCCTCAAACTCTTCCTCTTCCTTGGAGGATGAAGTTTCTCTCAAGGTCCTTGCTTACAAAATTTAGTCCTTGGAACATGACTCATAGAGCTCGTGGGCTTCTTGGCAAGAGATGATTCCTTTTCTGAGGAAACTCTTATTGTTGAAAATTTGAGGAATTTGTTGACTAAAGATCAAAAAGGATTAGAGCTTCTTTGTGGCATAGAAAATATTATAAAGAATCATGTCCCATCATACACCTTCATCTTGGGTGCTACCCAAGATGTAAAATAGGAGACAACTGGACAAAATATGGGTATGTCAATGCCCAGGGTGTTTATGTGCATGGCTGACATGGGTCCCTCTATCAACATCACCACTATGCCTAAGTACTGTTGTACAATTAAAGTAAATAAAATTCCTTTGGGTTTCAATGTCTCCACATTTAAATCTCATAATGTCTTAGTTTCTAGTGTTGGTTTTGGTGTCAAGGGCTATGTCGATGTGGTTGCTTGAGGTTATGTCAATGCTTCCATTGGTCATACTTTGTCTATTGATCCTATCTTTAATGGTCTTCTATAGAACTTGGGACATATGAAAAATCAACTGGAAAACATGGCTCTCTCATCTTATCAACTAATTTTCCAACCTTTTTGTCATCACTATCCCTCCAGTGTCTATTTCAATTCTAAATACTTGCATTCCACAAGGGGTGAAAATTATAAAGTTTGAAAAGTATAATGGCCATGGGGACCCGCAAACTCATGTCTCATCCTTTAATGCCATGTGTACAAATTATGATATTCCTATCAGGATTTAACTTGGTAGCTTTTCTAGTCAAACTCATTGAGCCATGTTTCATGAGTAGTGGTTCACAATAACCCATATCTCTATTGCGAGTAGGAGCATATTTGGTGGTGTTGTCATTAATGTTGTCATTGATGTCAACATAGTTCAGAATGTTGTAGATTGTGCATGTATAGTTGAGATGCTATTGAGATGTTGTAGATGTGTTGAATTGATGGGTTTCCAAGTGCTTTTGAGAAAATTTATAAAGAGAGTTAGAGTTATGAAGTGTTCAAAATGTGCTCTAGTATGTGCTCCACGTTTCTCTTGTGTTACTCCTATGCTTGTGTGGATATGAAGAGTTGCTTTTGATGATTTGATTGTGATATCTATTGATCTATAGCTTTTGGGTTGATGGAATGTGAAACTTACGTTCACCGGTGTGTGAATTATTTTAGAAGAGTTGGTTTTCTATGGATTGAGAGAAATGTTTCTACTCTGCAGTCCTCCACTATTATGTTTTAGATATTGTAGATTTCGAATATGTCTTATAATACTATTCTCTTGGTTCTGGAAAAGATGCTTGTGGTTTGGTGATCCAGAAGTTGAACTTCAAAGTTGTTGTATGTGTTTGCATGGTCCAGATGGATTGATGGAAGGAGTTCAATGTTCGAAGGTTGTTACACTTGCTACAGATGTATTTGAAGTAACCTAAGATGTGTTATTGTGCATAATGAAGTGTGTTGTGTCATCTGCACGATTATATTCTTGTTGGAAAGCATGTACATCAATGTTCATTTGTATTTTCATTAGGTTTGGCTGACCTAGTGTTTACACTTCATATGAAGAATAAAATTTAATTAAGGAAGCATGTGGTTGATCTAAGACATTATTTTTGGTCTTGGTTAAGTGTGTAATTGGTCCACTCTCATTCCTTTCCACCGTGGGAATGTTGAGTTGTCGACCTAATTTGAATTTATGAAATGAAGCATATGTGGTCGACCTTGGAGAAATTTTCTAAGGTTGAAGATGGTATAAATGCAAGTTGAATTACGAAGAATTATATGATGCAAACTAATGAAGTAAGCCACAAATTAAAAGAGTAAAGTGTGTGAAAGTGAGTTGAGGAAACAATACTTCATTGTGTTAGATTCCTGAAGGTAGTGAGCTAAAGTTTTCTGCAATATTTTGATCAAGATTGTAAGTGTGTGCAAATTGCTATGGTGGATCTTTTTTTATCTTTTGTATCTATAGGAAGTGAGCCTCCCTATTGGATAGTGAGTCCTTTCTATAGGAAGTGAGCCTTTGTATTTGGATAGTGAGTCCTCTTCTTGGTAGTGAACCTTTGTATTTGGTTTTGCAATCTCTTTATATTGTGAGTTAATCCTCACCTTGGTTTTTCCCTCTTTTGGTTTTCCACGTAAAATCTAGTGTTCATTGTGTTGATTTTACTTTCTATTATCTGCATTTCATTTTCATACTTAATAACAGAACAATGTGGTTGTGGAATTGATAAGTGTTGAAGTTTAGAGTTTAAATTTGGTGACAACTAATTCATCCCCCCTCTTAAGTTTCCCGCACCTTTTAACAACTAGTATCAGAGCTTTGGTTCCTTGGTGTAGAGCTTAACCACTTAAGGAATATTTGATGGCACATAAGTTGGCAATCCCTATGTTCAATGGATTTGATTACAATGATTAGAAACTAGAAATGAGATGATATATTATTTGTCTTGATTTTAAGACCTGGAAGGCTATTGAGATGAAGTATGTATTCTTGATGAGTGGTCTTACTAATACCGATGAGATTTCTGCTTATGAGGAGAATGAGAAGGCAAGGTATGCTATTTTCAATGCTCTATCTAAAACTGAGTGAACTGAGGTTCTTTCTTTGGGAACTACACATGAAGTTTGGAAAAAGTTGGAAGAGCTGTATGAAGGAAATGAAAGAGTAAAGTTCACAAAGAAGCTAGCAGCAAAACACAGATATGAGAATTTGAAAATGGAAGAAGGTGAAGATTTTACAAGCTATTTCCAGAGGGTTAAACTTGTAGCAAATGAAGTTAGGAATCAAGGGGGAAACTTGAATGATGAAGATATAATTGAGAAGATTTTGATCACCCTACCAGAGTGCTACAGTGACAAGATCTCAGTGATTGAAGAGATGTATGATCCAAAGAAGTATACTAAAGAATAGTTATTCGGTACCTTGACAACATTCAAGATGAGAAATTTTGGAAAGAAGGAAGAAAAGACAGAGACAAAATTTAAGGAATTGAAGACTGAATATGATTTGGATAGTGATGGTTCTTATGAGTTGGAAACAAATTTTAGAAGAAATTTGAAGAAAGGCAGGTGTGCCATAAAGTATAAAGGTATGTTTCCCTTTAAATGTTTCAGTTGTGGTAATATTGGTCATTATGCTTCAAGATGTTTGAAGAAATTTGTACATAAGAAGAATAAGGATTATAAAGATAAAGATAGAAAGGATAAGAAATATAAGAAGTTGTATTATGTTAAAGAAGAAACCAAAATATCTGATGATGAATCTGAATATGAGGCTGATGATAGTGAATTCATATTTTTAGCTTTGGAGAATAGATTTGTGTCTACTAACCCTAGAAAATGTGCAAGGAAGAATTTTTGGAGAGTAAAAAGAATGAGATGGAAGGTATTGTGGTCACCGCTTTTCATGCTAAGTAGGATGAAGATTTTTGGGTGATTGACAGTGGATGCTCTAATCACATGACTGGAGATAAAAGTAAGTTTACTAAACTTGGGAAGTATGAAGGTGGTTTGGTCATGTTTGGTGATGTCTTAGGAGTGAAGATTATGGGAAAGGTACAATTAGTTTTGATGGAATTCACAACACCGATAATGTATATTATGTAAAGGGTATGAGGCATAATCTTTTGAGAGTCAAATGAATGTGTAGCAATGGTTTCAAACTTGTGTTTTAGAATAATACTTGTGAAATTAGAGAAATATTTGAAGATATGGTTATTGCTAGAAGGAGAACTCATGGAAATATCTACTAGCTTAAAGGTGTTGATGGCAGTGCCTTGTATCTCAAGTCAATGAAAGTTGGTTATGTCACTGAAGAATGGGACACAAAATTTTTGTTAATCTAGTCAGGATCAGTTCAAGAGATGTTGTTTGAGGTCTTCCTAGAATCACAAAGCCTGCTAATACTATTTGTAGAAATTGTTAGTTGGGGAAATAGATAGGTATATGTAGGATCATGATGGGCTAAAAAGTGGCAATATGATGGGTATGTGGCTGATGATTTTTTTAAATGAAAATTGATGAAACAAAAAGGGTTTTTAAAGGAGATTCTCAGCTTTCCACCGATATAAATTATGCTTTACTTTAAATTTAATAAATAATTATTATTCATTTTCTATTTGAATTACGACTAAAGTCCTGATTGATAGGCTGATTGAAAAACATCTATAGCTTTCAAATGGTATCACATTTTTTGAATCTGAAACATGTGTCACATTCTATGCTTCACATACTATAGGATTAAAAAAAAAATTCATGAAGTTTTGACGAACTTAAGGTGGTCGACATACAAGTTTTAATATTTTTAAAAGTTGTAATAAAAAAATCATAATTATTACTTGGAAAAAAATTACAAAAAATATGCGTCACATCGACATGAGTCCTCTACTATATATAAAAAAATAAAAAAATATTATCATTTTAGGGTGGTCGACACCTTTTTTTTCCCTGAAATTTAAGTACTATTGCATTGAAATTTCAAATTTCACCAAATAGATTTTTTTTTTAAAAAAACCTATTAGTTTAGAAACTACATTCATTTTGCTATAGATTCTATTCTTACATATTTTTGAAATAATATAGATAACTTATTCAAATTCTTACGTCAAGTTTCCTAACTCTGATTTTTCTGAATTTTTTGCCACTTAAGGGCTTATTTTTTCCATGATGATTCTACACATACCCAAACAAGAAGCCGTTTTAAGGGAAAAGAGAAACCTACTACTAGAATGCTGGAGTTAATTCATATTGACCTCTGTAGTCTAACTAGAACAAGAAGCCTAAACGGTGACAGGTATTTCATGCTCCTTATTGATGATTATTCTAAATGGCATGGGTTTCTTTTCTTAGAGAAAAGACATAGGCTCTAGATAGGTTTAAAGTGTTCAAAGAAAGAGTGGAAAATGAAGTAAATATGAGAATCAAATGTTTGAGATCTGATAGAGGTGGAGAATTCACTTCTAGTGAATTTAATACATTTTGTGAAGAGCATGGCATAAAAGATTTTTTTTGCTCTGAGAACCCCTCAATAGAATGGAGTGGTAGAAAGGAAAAATCAAATGGTACAAGAAGCTAAAAGAACCATGATGAAAGAATCAAATGTATTTGATGTGTACTGGAGAGAGGCAATACACACTACTATTTATGTTCTTAATAGAGTTCAAATTAGAGGAAACAACACAAAGACTCCTTTTGAGTTATGAACCGGTAAAAATCCTACTGTGAATTATTTTAAGGTATTCAGAAGTAGATGTTACATTAAAAGAGAAGATGAAAATATTGGAAATTTTGATGCTAGATGTGATGAAGGGATTTTCCTTGGGTACGCTACTACCAGCAACACATATAGATGCTTCAATAAAATATTGAGGAAGATTGTTGAGAGTGCTAATGTGAAAGTTGATGAGGACATACATAGACCTATTGAGATAAGTGAAGTTGAACTTGATGATCCTACTGAGGTAAATCTATGTTTACTCTCTAAAATAGAACCTAAGTCTGTGAGTGAAGCATGTGAAGATGAGAGTTGGATAAGAGCTATGAAAGAAGAGTTGCAGCAGATAGAGAAGAATCAGACATGGGAATTAGTTTCTAGACCTATGGATAAGAATGCAATTGGTTCAAAATGGGTGTTCTAGAATAAGTTGAGTGAAAATGGTGAAGTTATAAAAAATAAAGTAAGAATTGTATACAAGGGATATTCACAAGTTGAAGGCATAGAATTTTAAGAAAAAATTTTCCCTTTAGCTAGAATTGAAGCTATTAGAATGTTTCTTGCATTTCCTGCCTACAAGGATTTCAAAGTATATCAGATGGATGTCAAGTCAACATTTCTAAATGGAGAATTGGAGGAAGAAGTATATATGGAACAACCTGAAGGATTTTAGTTATCTGACAAATAAGATATGGTTTGTAAGTTGAAGAAGGCATTGTATGTACTAAAGCAAACTCCCAGAGCTTGATATGCAAGATTGGATAGATACCTAACAAAGCAAGGATTAAGCAAAGGCTCTACTAAGAAAAATCTTTACTTCAAAGTGAAAGGTAACAAAATGTTAATAGTGGTAGTATATGTTGATGATATCATCTTTGGTGGAAATGAAGGCATGTATAAAAGGTTTGCAGAAGAAATCTAAAATGAATTTGAAATGTCCATGATTGGTGAGTTGAATTTATTTCCTGGTCTTCAAGTAAATCAAATTGATAAGGGGATATTCATTTCACAATCTAAGTATGTGAAAGAATTGTTGAAGAAATTTGGAATGGATGACTCCAAATCAGTTAGTACTCCTATGGTAACTGGTTGTAAGTTGAGCAAGTATGATGAATCTGCTAAAACTAATCATAGAAAATACATATCTATGATTGGTGGGCTGTTGTATCTTACTTCTACCAGACTGGATATTATGTATGCAGTATGTTTAGTTGTTAGATTTCAAGCAGATCCTAAAGAGGCACATGTTACAATAGTAAAGAGGATATTCAAACATCTTAAAGTTATATCAGATTATGGCTTATGGTATCCTAAGGGTGCTAATTTCACCTTGAGTTCTTATACCGATGCAGATTGGGTTGGCTGTGTGGATGATCAGAAGAGTACCAGTGGAGGTGCTTTCTTTCTTGGTGAAATATTGGTTTCATGGTTGCATAAGAAAGAAGGCTCAATTTCTTTATCCACTACAGAAGCAAAATATATTGTTGCAACATCCTACTGCACATAGGTTTTGTGGATGAAGCAAAATCTGAAAGAAATTGGAGTGATATGTGATGAGCCTATTCCTATCTTCTGTGACAACACAAGTGCTATAAACATTTCAAAGAATTTGGTTATGCATTAAAGAAAAAAACACATATCCATTAGATATCATTTCCTAAGAGAAGAGGTGTTAGAGAATGAAGTCAGGCTAGAGTATATGAAAACAAAGGAACAAATTGCAAATATATTTATTAAGGCCCTTTCGAAGGATATGTTTAAGTATCTTAGGGAGAGGTTGGGGTCATTGGCCCTCCAAACTAGGTGCACATGAAGGTGCATCAGTCTAGTGAATTCATAGGATTCTTCATTTATCTGGACTAATGAATGGGTCTACTTCGTAGGGGGAGTCAATTTTTTTTTATTTGTGCAATATGAGTTAAATGGGTGCACTCCTAAGGGGGAGTAATAAGAGTTTTTGATCTTTTCCATTAATGTCACAAGGGGAGAGAAAGTCATGTGAAAAATAGTAAGAAAAAGAAGAAAAGATGTTCTCCCAAAATATTTTGTAGATGGTTGTCTTTGATGATTTTTCACATCGTTTGTTTCCATCAATGACAAAGGGGGAGATTGTTGCAAGTATGAGCATATTTGGTGGTGTTTTCATTTATGTTTTCATTGATGTCAACATAGTTCAAAATTTTATAGATTGTGCATGTATAGTTGAGATGTTGTTGAGATGTTGTGAATACATGCATCTATCCTTATGATGCTGCAAATGTGTTGAATTGATGGGTTTCCAAGTGCTTTTGAGAAAATTAATAAAGAGAGAATTCTGAGTTATGTAAGTGTTTAGAATGTGCTATGTTATGTGCTCCACATTTCTCCTATGTTTCTCCTATGCTTGTGTGGATCTAAAGAGTTGTTGTTAATGATCTGATTGTGATATCTACTAATCCATAGCTTCTGGGTTGATGGAATGTGAAACTTGCATTCACTGGTGTGTGAACTGTTCTGGAAGAGTTGGTTTTTTGTGGATTAGGAGAAATTTTTCTGCTCCATAGTCCTCCACCATTATGTTTTAGATCTTGTGGATTTGGAATATGTCTTATAATGGTGTTATCTTGGTTCTAGAAAAGATACTTGTGGTTTGGAGATTTGGAAGTTGAGCTTCAGAGTTGTTGTATGTGTTTGCATGATCCAGATGGATTAATGGAAGGATTTCAATGTTCAAAGGTTGTTACACTCGTTGTGGATGTATCTGAAGGAACTTGAGATGTTTTCTCATGCATAATGAAGTGTGTTGCATCATCTACATGATTATCTTTTTGTTGGAAATCCTGTACATCAATGTTCATTTGTATTTTCATTAGGTTTGGATGACCTGGTGTTTACACTTGATATGAAGAATAAAATTTAATTAAGGAAGAATTTGGTTGATTTGAGACATTAGTTTTGGTCTTGGTTAATTGTAATTGGTCCACTCTCATTCATGTGGTGCCCTCAACACATAGACCTCGTTCGGAATGGGGACCCTCTTTTCTTTCACCTTGTCAGTTCATTTTGTCACCTCCTCATTCTATGTGCTTAGTTTTGGTGTCATAACTAGTCAAAGTGTTTCCAAATATCATCTTAAGTTGACCATGTTCATCCCCTCCAATTTGGCTAAGTCCTAGATCCTTGCAGACTCTCCTTGGTAGTTTCCTTCTACCAATGGCCTTGGGGCCTGCTTCACCGGGATTCCCTAGTTGGGCTTCCTCTAAGCGTTCACCATTCTGAACAGCGAAAGGCTTTCGCCTTCCTGGGCCCTGAAACTTGGATCTTCATTTGTTGTCCTATTTAACTTATGATGAAATTCCACTGCCCTTGACCATCCAGAGCCCACCCCTTTGGACTTTCATCCCTGGAACTCCATTTTGTCTTCGCCGTTTCCGACGGCCAACCTGCAACGTCTCTTTGCTTTCTAGGCCCTAGGTTCCCCTTCACCAATTATTTGTAAATGAACTTTGAGGCTGTTGTAGGGTCGTGTTTTTCCGGTCCTCGGACCTTCCGTGGCCGTCTGAGATTTGAATCCACCAACCATCCTATCATCTGTACAGGCATTAAATGAGGGTATTAAATGCATATTGGGGTATAAATATATGGCCCAACCTATCATTTTCATTTTTTAGGTTTGCCTCAGGAATTTAGAGTGCTTTCTAAGGAGTTTAGTGCATCTGTCGCCCACCACCCTTGCGTTCGTGATCATCATTTGGCCATCCTCAGTGGATTTCGCATCTTCCCTCATCAGAATTTTGAGGTAGGTTTGGTGTCTGCCCTCCCATGAGGTTTTTTGTAATTTTGCACTTTAAACAATGAACAAATGTGGGTTAAAATGCTTCAAATTGATTAAACATGACACACCCTAAAAAACCCATGTTGTCAAATTCTAAAAGAACCTCCAAATCATCCTCCAAGGTCAATCCAAAAATCAGTCGTGTCGTCACCATTCTTCATGTAGGGCATTTGCACTCTTTGTTCCTGCGACACCCTGCCACCGTTGAGAACTTAGAAAATGAAACATTTTTTTTTCCAAACAACGGGATACCATCTCAAGATCGACACCTTGAATTTATGTTGGCAAACTTCCTTTGAACTTTCAAACTTGAAGACCAGCCTCCATTTCAACTTCTCGGGACCACGCCACTGGGATTCTGTCCCCAGGATGCTCCATTTCTTTGGTCATTCCTAAATGGCGAGGATAACCTAGTCACTTGAGATCTGAGGCCCACCACGCCCTACACCATTCAAAGTTGAACTCAAATGAAATGACCGAACACAACACAGGGTCCTGGTCTACGGACTTCCATCTGTGGACTTCTGTGGCCACTTCACCCCTTTGAAATAGCCATTTGACAACAACCTTCTACCCCCTGGAGTCTGGGCCTTAATTTTTTGCTGAGAACAACCAACAATCAAACTATGGAATCCTTGCCATCACCGGGCTTTGCCCATCGGGATTCCGTCCTATCCCATCTAATTCAAAAGGGAAAAACTTGCCCGCATTTTTGACCTCCGGCCTCTAGCCTCTTTTTTGCTGAGAAACTTAACAAAGAAAACATAGTGGCCAAGTTTGATGTCAGGCCCAACCCATTGGGCCACTCACCCTAGATTTTCTCTCAACAACTGTCATTGTAAGAAGTGAAATGTTGATAGCTAGTTGCCCCTTAGAACCTGAATCCTTTGAAGTTTGAGGTCACGATAGCCATCCTTTGACCTCTCAGGTCCTTGACCCTAGAGTTCTGACCTTGGAACTCTGTTTCTTCCTATCCATTTCAAACAACAAAGCCTTCATGACTTTCTGACTTCATATCTTTGAGTGCCCCAAAAGTAATCCAAATGACCTCTGATTTGAAAAATGATCTCGACCCATGTGCTCAAATTTAATCCTCTCCTGCATGAGCATGTCAAACCAACAAAATATGAAGCTGGGCGAAATCACCCAGATTTCCCTACACTGTTTTCCCTTGAAAACAACATTCCTGCTAGGGAAGTCTGGCCCTCTCAGCCTAGATTATCCAAAATTCCTCCTAAAAGTGACTAACGAAACCTTGAAGTATAAGTTTGATTTGATGATGAATTTTTTGATTCGGTTTCATCCATGGGATTTCAACTAATGTTAATGTTGTGTAATTGGTTGTACTCATTATGTCTCTATTTGCAAGATACATGGAATTAGGTGTAGGACCCTCGGGGGTGGCTGTAGAAAAAAACAAAGGAATGAAAGAGGGCAAGACTCCTTTTGGAAAAGAGAATAAAGACCAAATGAAGTACCAATTCTAGGGTGAACCTCTACATTCAAAAATCATCACTGATTGGAAGGAAATCATGGATACCAATATTGGCCATGTCGATATTGATGAATTTAAGAAAAGGGTTAGAGTTCACCCAAAAAATGACAATGCAAGGGTGATAAGACAAAGTGGGATTGCTAAAGCTGGAGGCTTCCCTCCATCCCTCGTAGCCCCTGAATTGGTCATGGATTGTTGGTAGGCCTACCAACCATAGACATGAACCATTATTGATAGGGATGGGAACATCCTTCTTGACATTTCAAGTGAGGCAATTACAAAGACCTTTCACATCCCCACCTTTGGGGAAATGGAGATTCCCACCATAGAAGAATGTAAGGAAACATGGGATGAGGACCCGATGGGCTGCAAGAAACTGATACATTAATACTGGCTCAAAGAGAAAAGGGGCAATGCTGCAAAGGTGCCTAAAGAACTTTTCCACCATGACTTCAATGAGGACTACCTAGACCTAGTAACCGTGTTGATAAGGGTGATGGGCCTCCCCACTGCTGCATATTTCCAAGAGTGGATGGTATATTTCATTGAGCAGATCCTCCATGGGGATGAAGATGTCACCAATAAATCCTCATTCTACTGGGGAGGCATCATAAGCGACTGCTTTCACGAGTAGTTCAAGAACGTAAAAAAGACCTCCAAGTTCTAGATGACCTCTTATCTAGTGTATTCATTGGCCAAGTAGAGGCAGTATAGTGGATTATTTGTGGAACTCGATGAGAAGTTGGGTCAAAGATTGAAGGTCTATGACAGATATCCCCAACTCTAGTTTAGGAACTTCAAAAAATAGTATTGCAGGGTGAACAACGCCTTCATCAACCACATCATTAGGTTGCTTGGAGGGGATTTTGAGAGAAGGGTCTCTCACAGTGCTTGGGAATTCTTGAAGAAATATGCCTTCTTGTTCATACAATACCCCAAGTTTACATATACTCGTGCTTAGGTTTCATAGAAAGGCCCAATAAGCTGCCCTGGTACCGCAACGACTGGATTATACTGTTAGAGCTATCCTAGTAGGTGCAACATATACATTCAGTCCTTGGCAACAAAAATTTGGTAGGGATCCCGTATCCCTTAGCTTTTGACCAAGGGATGTACAAATTGAAAACTTCCCAATGTGATGTGAATTCTGAGAAGGAATTGGTAGAGTACCATTTCTACCTACATAGTGCTCGCCCACGGGTGGACCCACATGAGCATGTGAGAAAGGCACTAGGACCAGGACATGCCCATTTGCATCATGTTGAGGACTTCTAGGTGGATTTCCAAGATGACAAGGAGCTGTGTGCTAGGCACTACATGTGAATGATGACATACTTCATAAAAAGGGTACAATTGTTTCCTATGCCTGATCAAGTTGAAGAGGATAAAAGCACCATCCTGGATCCTAGATATAACATAGTCGCTAACTAGCCACTGCAAACAATAGACTGGGATGAACAAAAGGTCAATGACCTTGATATTGTAAACAAGCCTATTGTGGCTCGTACCGAAGTATGGGTTAAGGGACAAGTAGCCTAATTAAAGAAACAAGGGGTTGTCCTGACATATGATGGGCTCAAGAGTGAGCCTAGTGCCATGGAAGATGTCGTTGCTCCAACTTCAATAGGAGGGACATCCAAATCTCCTCCACTCACAAGATCAAAGAAGAGGAAAGAGATTGAAGTGGAAAAGTCTCCAAATCCCAAGGTTTATTCAAGAAAAAATTTAGAAGGATCACCCTCTAAGAGGCCCAAACAGACAAGAAGTGCCATGAAGTAGCCTGCAATTCAAGAAGGTCCCCTTTAGGAGGGTGAGGAATGGAAAACAGATTAGCCAAAACCTCCTCTAGCTCTCCCTATCTCTACCACCCTTCCATCTGTTTCCTAGGAAATGGTAGCCACATCCCCACCTGTGGTGGAAATCTCAGTCCATCTCGCTTCCTCTCCCCTGGTAGGGACCATAATAGTGGTTGAATCTTCCTCCACCACAACTACTCTACTTTCCTCCACTGCCATGTCACCTACTACATTGCTTCCACTACTAGCAACAACAATACCAGTGCCCACACTTGCATTTTTAGAGGCTTTCTCATGACACATGCAGAATGTTCCCTCTGATATATCTCAGATCTTTTTGTATCCCACCAGCCAAGCTGCCTTAGCATGGGTCCTCGCTAGTGCTGTGCCATCATAACCTCTAATGGGACCACCAGCAATGGAGGCCACCATGTTAATTTTTGAAGAATGGGAGAAGCAGGAGAAAGAAGCTTCGAAGGCAGTGGAGGAGGAAGTCGATGAGTACCACAAACACCTAGAATATGAGCACCGACAAATTGACAGGGTGGTCTATGAAGAAGAAGAAACAAGTTCTTCTAAAAGTGGAGATGAAGAGGAGGGTACAGGTGCTAGAATTTTTTTAGAAATCTTCGATGATGATTTTAAGGAGGAAATGGCTCAACAATTGAAGGACGATGAGGAAGAGGCATAATGGTCACCTCCCAATGAAGAAGGGAAAGAAGGTGGTAGGGAAGAAAAAGATGTGGAACTCCCTACAAGGGAACAACAGGAGGATGTGCCACCTCCTTATGGAGAAGAAGGAAATGTGGAGGAAGAGAAGTCTGAGAAACATGTGCACAGGGATGAACAAACTGAGTAAAGGAAAGAGAAAGAAATTGAGAGAGAAGAAAGTCCTCAGGGGAAATTTCCTACTAAGCCTCCCATCAAATGCCTCATGTTCATCCGGGACTCGGATGAGGAAGAAGGAGACAACACTAAAATGGAAGAAAGGGCTCCCATAGATGAACAAATATATATCCAAACAAAGAAAGGTGAGGGTGATCTTGAGTTGCATAATGGAAAATCTACTATACCTAAATGGCTGGAGAGACAAATTGAAAAGAAGACTCCTACCCTAAAGGATCCAAGAGCAAGATAAGAGGCTATCTTATCCCAAGTACATATCACAACCAAGAAGGAGAAGAATCCCAAAATTAGATCCAGGGTAACGATGGATGCTTCTGGGTCCTGAACTGTGTAAGTAGCAATGCTGGTGGTAGGCCAAGAAGGAGTAAGCTATAATATCTCCACCATTGACTAGGGAGCTACTACTAGAGAGAAAAAGGTAGAGCACCTCGAGGAGTCTTTGGCTACGGTGGTTCATCTAATACAATAGGAGAAAGTCTTAAAAGATGAGCTTAAAACATAGGTAGTTGACTTGATAGCTTACATTCAACAATGGTTTTCATCTGAAGAAATGCCTACCACATCCACGGCTCCACCCAAACTCCTGTCCAAAGAACAAATTAATAAGCTAGAAAAAAGAAAGAACCTTGACAAAAATACCAAAACCTAGTTCCAACAGGTTCTATACGTCGAAAATATGGGTATCACTTGGGTTGTTTGAACAGCCAACAAGTTCCTGGATTTACAAGTCTTTGGAAGGAACAAAGAAAATTTGCACTGATTTCCCTGTAACATATAGGTCCACCTATCCAAAGATCGAGGCTATCCTCTGGCTACCAAAAGCCACATGGGATAACAAGATCACAGTCAAAAGGGATGATCATTGGCTAGTGGATGTATGGAACTAGGACTTCGATAACAGGAAAGAAAGGTTGGAACTGGTAATTGATAAAGTGGATTCAGATATTGAATGGGTCAATGAAATTAGGGTGGATTGCACCTGATATTTGAGGTTGATGATGGGATATGACATGCCCATGGTGCAAATTGATCCAAAGAAAATAAAGCCCCATTTCTAGAAAAGGATGGAGGATGAGATGTCAGATGAGATAACCACAAATATCATGATTTTTTCCACCCATGCCTTTGCCTAGTCAGAACTATTTAGATACCACACCGCCAAGAATGGAAAAGGCTTGAGGAAAACTCCAAGTAATGGAGTTATCAAGTGTTGCAGTTCGAGATCATGGAGGTCGACAAACTCCAACTGGTAATTTTGAAGTTCATGGAGTATGTGGCTTTGAAGAAGTAGGAATGCAACCCTATTGTTAGTGAAGAGCTTCTAAAGGAATATCTACAATAGAAAGAGAAATCAACAAAATACAAAATGCTACAGTGCTATCACTAGAGGACAAAATAAGGATATGGACAAGATTGTATTTTAAATTGTAATATATATTGAGGGGTAGGTAGAACCCTAGTTGGTAGTGAATTTTGGCCACACAATGAGATTAAATCTTGGGAATTCGTTCTAATTTTTGGGCACTATAAATAGAGGGCCTCCTCTCATTTTCAAGAGAGGGGTTGGTTTGTTGTAAAGGCATGCTACAAAAATTTCTAATGAAAATACATTGACTTGCTGCATTTTCTAAGTTCTTCACGTGTTTCATGATTTAGTCTCCATTGTTAGATACTTTATTTAATTTTGCATTGTTGTTATAGTTAACTTTAAACTTCTTGAATAGGTTTTAGTAACGTTGTTTCGTGATTATAGAAATTTATGTTGTGTTGATGCCTTCCAGTCCATATTTTTTTTCTATTTGCTGCTAGTAAATGGTCTTGTAAAGTTAGTCTGGGCTGAAAATTGAAGTTGTTTTTAAACTTTTATCTCTATTCATGAATGTATGTGGTGGATGAAGGATAAAGTATCTGCAGACCTTTGAAGATAGCACAAATTTCATGATATTATAGGTTTCTTGGTTAAGTGGAATCATGTTTGAAGGGAGTTGTCCATAGTAGAGCTTCCATGATCACTGTTCACAGTTAGTTGTAGATCTAGGAAACTTCTCTCTTCACTACTCTTTTTCCCCTTTTTTTTAGAAGTAGCCTATGTAAGGTTCATTGCACATTTAAAGTCAAAACTCATAGAAAACATCAAAGTTTTAGATTGTTGTCCGAGCCTACAACAAAGTGCACATTAACTCCTATCTCAGAAACTTCAGATTTGGAAATTCACTTAGCATCCAACTATGCAAGTTTTCCCTATGATTACCAAAAAAATCACACCAAAAATAAACTGAGTTCCATGCGAGTCATGACCTGACTCCCGAGAGACCTTGGGGTGATTTTCAACAGCTTGCTATTGGAGATTTCCTTTCAAGAGAGGTAGTGCACATACACACTGGCTGTGTTGAGAAAGTGTACAAAACATCCATCAATAGAATTGGCGCTAGAAGGAGGGCCTTGTGAAGCTAGATTGAATTGGATCATTCTCCCTCGAAAGGTTTCAAATATTTCGACGGTCGACACCAAACAAGGGAGAATTTCAAGTGTATAGCCCCCCATAAGGGTAAAATGAACTAAGAGAACAGATGCTACTTCTTCCTCTTCCTTTTCCCCACCCACTTCCTTCCCACCTTCGCCTCCACCTAGCTCTTGTCCATCCTCCACCCAGCCATACCAAACTGCCTTTTCACCCCTCATTTTTGACAGCTAGGGAGTTGCCTCTCTCCTGACCCTTCAAGCTCAAGGTGCAGTCCAAACAGTCGTAGCCCAGATGCACTCCTCGACTACTATCTTACTACAGGTGCAACTCTAGATTGTTGCCCTCAATGGTAGATACCACCTCCGCCACCCGTCATGGATTGGTTGGCACAAAACCCCTTTCCATTGCACTTCGACACTTACCACGACATGCCCAAGAATTAGGAGGGCTTATGTTCAAAATTCAATCCTCATGACCCACAAAGGACTACAAAAGAACACATCAAGATATTTGAAACAACAATCATGGACATGTAATTCAGTCATGAAGATGTTGCATGTTGCCTTTTTCTGTACTCATTGGGTGAGAAGGCTTTCTACTGGTACATCAATCTGCCAAGGGGGTCCATTACCTCATGGGACCTCATGAAGAATGCTTTCCTGCATAAATATAAGATTTTGATCAGCCCATTAGAGCTATACCGATAGTTTATATCCGTCCAGAGGGAAGTTAATGAACCCATTGGATCCTTTAATGATCATTTCCATCATTCCTTTATCAGACTTCAAGATCCATACATACATAATGACATTGCAACCCTCCCCATCTACTATGTAGCATTAGATAATCTCATGTTAGCATTGGTAAAAAGTATGCATCCACTGCTCACCACACTAGTAATTGCTTATGCGGAGGTGGTTGTTGCCTGTGTGGATTTGGGGAAAAAAATCTTCGGTCTGTTGCCTTTGTTGGGACTAGTAGCTCACCCAATGCAAGTTCAAGGGCTTAATCAAGCATTCGCTCACTAGACCCCTCTTATGAACCAGGTGTCTCAACTGCCCATCGTTCCACACCCTGGACCGCCAATGAATTATGTACCTCCCGTGCCTTCTTATTTGGAACCTCAACAATAAAAATGTTATCCTTAGGATCCCCAACAATAACAAGCTTACTCTCAGTAACCAAAAGCACCTTTGTACTTTCTAGGACCAGAATTCCCCCTCCACATGAAAATCAACCAGCGGCCTAGCCTATCTTTCTCTAAAACCCAGTGCCGCAATTGAACAACATTGAGAAGGAAAAATTGGAGGAATTGAATGAGATGATAAGAAAAATGTCTATAGAAATGATGCATTTAAAGAATCAAAATAATCAGTTGTAGGCATGCCAACATAGTCTCTAGGCTAATCTTAATCGGGAAAGTTGAGACAATAGAGATGGTAGGGATAATTGGGAAGCAAGCACTTCTTCCAGGCAGAACTATGATAGAGGAAAAAATTCAAACCAAAACACTGAGAGGAGACCATCTTAGAGGAAAAATCGCATGTGGAATACAAGGCCCAATAACAGATGTGTCCCTACTCTGTTTGATTAGCCTACCACTAATGAGAAGACAACCAGTGGAGTGTACCTTGTCGAGGAAGCCCTGTCTAGATGGTGCCAGATTCACAAAACCAGGAGACACTCCGAGTTGGATTGTCCTAAATTCTAGAAAGCTACTGAAATCTTCCAAGTGGAGGTCCAAAATGTTGTTGATAGTTCCGTTTATAGAGTCATCATTCCATTTGAGCCATATGACTCTTCCCATCTTGTGGTAAACCAAGTGCCATTTCCATGAAGCGACCGTAATGGGCCTGAGGTTGAATCCACCCGAGTTAAGAATGAAGATGTGTAAGAGGTAAGCAACAAACAAACCTTGGCTCAGCTTTTTGATTCGGTAGATAATGGTCCACTAGATAAGGAAGAACTACACATAAATGGAGTCCACATGTTCCACCAAAGAACAACTCCCTACTTCTTCAGGAATAGGCAGGTGGGTGGACCCTTTACAACTTCTACTCCACCAAATAATTTTACTACCCCACCTGACCATAATGCCAACAATAACCCTAGGCTTCCCCATATACCCACTCAGTATCTTAATAAGGATAGGCCACAAAATTAGTTGCAAAATCAGCCTCAAGGACAATCACAAAACCATTCAAGTCAAATGAAATCCCAATCTTCTAGCTCCACCCCTCCATCCTTTGACTATTGAACAAATGGGTGAATATGTGGTGGAAGAGTTCAAGAAATTAAAAATTAGTTTGTCTGCCTTCGAACTACTCAAAGTCCTTGTTGTGAGGCATGCCTTCTTTAGGGTACTCAATAGGATCCCATCCTCTAACAAAATACAAGAGACGTCAACTAAAAGAGTCACCTTTGGAGAACCTAGGCAAGAACCTATGGTTCAGGACAACACATGAAAAAGGAAGGATGTTCCCTCAAATAAATCTGCAGGTAAGCAACTTGAAAAGGAACTGGATCGGGACAACAAGCATATTGCTAAGGATCGGCCATCTGGGCATACCAAGGATAGCACTGGCGATAAGAACATGATGCAAGTAGCTTAGAAGGATACATCTAAGGGCCTCTTCCAAGAAAGAATTGAAACCCCACCTTTCCTTATCACCATTCAGATATTCGAGAAGAACTTGTACAATTGCCTACTCGATTTAGGAGTGTCTACCAATGTTATGCCTCTGGCAGTATGCAAAGCTCTTGGGATCACTCCTACACCCTTAAAAAGGAAGGTGACCCAGTTGGACAAGACAAAGATCAACATTGTGGGAGAAATGAATTAGATCCCAATGCAAATTGCTCTAGACCCAAGGATACAACAAGTCATTGACATTCAAGTGGCTGACATTCCTAATGCATATGGGATGATCTTGGGGAGAGACTTCACTAGAACGCTAAATGGATATGCTACTATAGACCATTCTCACATGTGGCTACCATGGAAAGGGCTGCCAAATCAAATCTACATAGACCGTGAGCCCCGTATGAAGTACATGATCATGGAGTACAATAACCTAAACGAGGTGTTTTTTGTTGAGACAGAATTGGGAAACTACTATCCCTTTGCTACCAGGGCAAATTTGAACCCCAAGAAGAGTGTGCTGCCGAAGTCCTCTTGGTGTAATGTAGCCCTCCAACCGACTTCACTCAAATGCCTCAGAGTATAGAGGTGTTGGTAGAATCAGATAATAAACCTGCCGAAGATGACAAATTGGGACTACTTAATGGTTTCCAAGAATTCATGGAAAAGTGCACAAAGGATGAACTCAGTTTGGGTGCTCGAGTAGATTTCCAGGATCTTTTACAACCAAATTGGTGCAAAATTCACAATGCTTCCCACTCTGAGTTTGATTGTTGCTTGTGCCAAACAGTGGTAGAGCATGTCAAAAAATGAGTTGTTCCTCAGAAGGAAGCACTAAAGGAGGTACTAGTGGAATCACCTACTGTTAAACACACTGAGCTACAAGATTCCGCAAAGGTTACAAAGGAAACCACTCAGTAAAAGGGAGATGAGAGCCTAGTTGAGCTTAGAGTCAAAGAGATTTCTAAGTTTTGGACACTTTGATTTGATGGATCTAAATCAAAACAAGGAGCTAGTGTTGGGTTTGAACTCATCAGTCCAACAGGTAAGACCTTCCTTGCTACCTATAGGTTTTAGTTTTATTACACCAATAATGTAGTAGAATATTGTAAAAAAAGCTTAGGTGCATAAAAAACTCTCCTAACGTCAAAAAATCAGGGAAGAATGTAGATATGTCTTTAAATTTTACAATTACAGTTCAATAAGACACACATGAAATGAATAACAGAAAAGAGAAATAACTCATATACAATTGAACACTAGATTTACACAGGAAAACCCTTACGGGAGAAAAACCCACCACACTAAGAAAAACCTCTTTGTAATATAGTAATGAAAATTACATATAAAGATCGAACTTCACTTTCTGATGTCAAAATAACAATTGCAACATCCACTGACCAATCTTGTACAAAACATTAATCTCACAATGCTCTTAGACAATATACAATGAATTCACTCAAATCAATCCATGCTCAGTATCGAAAAAAAAATCCATCTACCAAACCCCACAACTATCATTAGTTACAGAGTATATCTCATCCCGTTCATGGTCTGTTGATCTTACACACAAGAAAGGTCACAATTGTTCAACTTCCAACAGTTTACATGCCATGTAGGATAGACATTCAGTCAAAGAAGCTCAAATAGAATGGCATGTCAGTGAGACACTAGGCCATGTCTCCCTGATGCCAAAATACTCGATCAGATGGCTATCGGTAAGACTATCGCTCTTGAAAACACCCTGAGAAGTCATATTGAATTTACCAGCTCGTTGATGAGACTTGCACTCTCAAAAAGAGTTCATACCGACTACAAACCCATCAGCCAAGGGTCTCTCTGATGACACTATTCGCCAATGACATTCATCCACTGCTTGTGCATTTCTGGAGAATCAAGCTGGAATTTAAAATATTGTCAATGAGACTCACGGACCTTCAAGTGGTCCCCACATCTGTCGGCTTGTCTAATCTCAGTCATTCCTCACTATCTCGTGATGATGCTTTAGTTCATCGTGATATTATGGGCAATTGCCACATGTCCCATCTAATGATACCGAAGAAGATGAGTTTTCTTGACCATTGATCAATCGTCGTCAGATCTCAATGGCTGCCAGCCAATGCGTAATCATAAAACATGAGGCTTTTAATGATCGCAAAATCACGGGCGACTGCCACATGTCTTAATTTGATGAAGCCGAAAGAATAAGGGAAGTACTTTGATCGTTTGATCTCAATGGTTTCCCGCTATCCAGTGATGACACTTTGGCTGATCATGATATCATGGGCAATTGCCACATGTCTTAATCTGATGAAGCTAAAGAAACATGGTTAGTCGAGAAATTTCAAAACTTTCAAATTCCATGACAAGGTTCCAAAGTTAGTAACTCTAGCAATTAGATGACAATGAGGACTAAATAAAGGGTAACTCCGCTAAGTCTTAACAAAGATATGAGCCAACAAGTTGAGACACCATTTTCCAACAATCTCCCACTTGACAAAGACTTACTGGCTTCCTTCAGATTTGAAGTTAATGAAGGTCATGGGATCCAATGCCCATCGAACTGGCACACCACCTATACTTGTCTGTGCTCACTAGTTTTGTCAATGTATGTGCAACATTTTCTAGAGTATCCAATTTTTCTAAAGACACCTTTCCATCCTCCACCATATCTCGTACAAAGTGATACTGCACATCAATATGTTTTGTCCTTGCATGGAAAGTAGGATTTTTTGCCAAACAAATAGTACTCTGACTATCACAACAAATTGTAAATTTCCCTACATCAAACCCATTGTTAGAACAAAAACATTTTAACCAGATTGCTTCTTTACAGGCATGTGTTGCTGCC
Organism: Sequoia sempervirens; assembly: GCA_007258455.2. Classification (NCBI taxonomy): domain Eukaryota; kingdom Viridiplantae; phylum Streptophyta; class Pinopsida; order Cupressales; family Cupressaceae; genus Sequoia; species Sequoia sempervirens. Next base: position 564,631,675 of record VDFB02105785.1, read on the forward strand.
ATGTATTATGCCTCTGTAGTGGAAAAAGCGACCACAACCTACTACTTACTCATTCAACTAACAGCACCACCATTCATCATGAAAATGTATCCATTGGTGGATCTTCAACTGTCAATGTCCCTTGCCCAATCAGAATCCACATATCCTCGAATGCTGAGATTCCTCTATGATTTAGCCAAATTGCCATGGTAACACAAAGCATATTCTGAAGTTCCCTTCAAATATATAAACACTCTTTTCACAACATCCCAATGTGTCCTTAGATTTTCCATAAAATGACTAAGTATTCCCACTACTTGGGCAATGTTTGGAATTGTACAAACCATTGAATACATTAAACTACCAATTACACTAGCATAAGGCACTCTGGTCGTGTCCTCCATCTTACTAGGAGATTTTGGATAGTCTTCAACAAATAGCTTCGTTCCCGACAAAATTGAAACAACTAGCTACTTGCATTCATTCATGAAAAATCTCTCTAGAATAGTATTAATATACTTACTCTAATGAAGCCAAAAATTTTTACTCTTCCTGTCCCTAGTTATTTCCATTCCCAGAATATACCTGACTGGACCAAGATCTTTCATTTTGAACTTTGCAGACAATTGAGATTTTAGATCAGAAATCATTAACTTACTATTTCCTATGAACAACATATCATCAACATAGAGAGCAATAATAAGAATACAATCACTTTCAGCTTTCAAGTACACACAGTGATCAAACTTTGATCTTACAAATCCCAATGACAAAAAAAAAGTATCAAACTTCTAGTACCACATTCTAGGAGATTGTTTTAATCCATACAGAGATTTTTTCAGCTTGCAAACCATATTTTCTTTACCTTTTTCCAGAAAGTGCTCTGGCTAGCACATGTAAATTTCTTCTTCAAGGGCACCATGAAGAAATGTTGTCTTCACATCCATCTATTTAATCTCTAAGTCATATGCTGTTGCAAGTGACAAAAGAAATCTGATAGACACCAGCTTAACTAGAGGAGAAAAGATTTCCCCATAATCAATTCCCTCTACTTGGGAGTAACCCTTCGCAACCAACCTCGCCTTATAATTTTCCACACTACCATCTAGACCTATTTTCTTTTTGAATACCAATTTACAACCCACAACTTTTCTACCTTTAGGCAAGGGCACCAAACTTCAAGCATTATTCTTTTATAAAGATGTCATTTCTTCATTCATGGATTCTAACCAAGAGTTTGAATCAAACATTCTAAATGCCTCTTTCACAATCCTAGGCTCATCAGTGCTAGAAATTAAAGCATAGGAACAAGTAGAATCTAACATAGAATACCCATACCTATCAAGTTGTTTTCTTTCATGTGTTGAACTCCTCATAGGCTGAGGCTGAGGTTGTTCTTCTTCTTCGGACTTCTCAGAACTACTTGAGCTCTCCTTAGTTTCAGGTACATTTTGAATTTTGAATTCCTCTTTATCTAGTGTCTGAAGAATTTTAACTACATCCTTTTTTATCTTCTAATTTTGTCTCTAATTGCAGATCCAAAGTAGAAGGCTTCAACTCACAAAAAATAACACTTCTGCTATGCAAAACCTTCTCAGTATCGTAATTCCAAAGCTTTTATCCTTTTATGCCAACACTATAACCGATAAAGATACATTTAACAACCTTGGTTTCCAATTTAGATCTTTTTTCATTCAACACATATGCATATGCCTCACAGCCAAAGAAATGAACATGTCTCAGAGAGGGCTTCTTTCCAGACCATGCTTCCAAAGGTGTTTTCTCAACAAGAGAGGAATTTGGAGAACAGTTTATCAAGTAACATGCTATTGCAACTGCCTCAACCCAAAATTTCTCCTCCAAGCTAGCATTGCTCAACATACTTCGTTGTCTTTCCATCACTGTCTTGTTGAACCTTTCTACAACTCCATTTTGCTGCAAAGTGTAGGGTGTAGTTTTATGTCTTTTAATTCCATGATCTTTACAGTACCTTTCGAATTGATCAGAACAAAACTCACTGCCATTGTCAGTCCTTAAACATTTTATTTTCTTTCTAGTTTGATTTTCCAAAATGTTTTTAAATTCCTTAAAATGACTAAACACTTCTGATTTACTTTTCAAAAAATAAACAAATTGCCTTCTTGAATAATCATCAATGAACGATACATAATATCTTGATTTAGACAAAGAAGGAACAATGACTAGACCAAAAACATTATAATGAATGTAATCAAGTAAAATATAAGATTTGTGAGGACTAGAGTAAAATGAAACATAGTGTTGTCTACCATTTATACAATGTTCACAAAAATTGAATTTGAGGTTACAATCATCAAGCCTTTCAACCAGGTTTTTATTCTTCAAGGTTTTTAAACCTTTTTCACCAATGTGGCCTAGCCTGTGATGCTAGAGCATAGTATTTTCTACTGGAAGTTTAACTTCCATAGAGTTTGCATAAACATGAACTTTTTCCTCTTTTCCTCCATGAGTAGCTTTCTGTGACTTTACAGAGACACTATTGCATTGAACAACATGTGCATCTAGCTTATACAGGGTACCAATACATGCACCCCTAACTAGCACCATTGAGCCTCTAGTCATTTTGCAGCCATTTGCAGAGAACGTGACTTGCACTCCAATATCATTCAGCTTACTAATAGAAAGTAAATTTTGAGCCAGACTTGGTATATGCATTACATCATTGATTCCATTCACTCTTCCATCAGGGAATTGAATTCTAACTCTTCCATGACCAACTATTTCTAGGGATGAATTGCTTTCCAAATACACCTTTCCACCATCATATTTTTCATACTTACTGAACTAGTCTCTATGAGATGTCATGTGGAAAGATGCTCCAGAATCAATCAGTGAGACATCATCTGTTGCTTGTGTAGCCAAGGCCATAATGAAGGCATCTGCATCACTCTGAGAAGAATCATTGTCGAAAGAATTCTTCTTCTTCTTTTTCTCCTCCTTACAATCCTTTTGAACATGACTAGGTTGCCCATGATTCCAACACTTCACCTTGGACTTCTTGCCAAGAGACTTTGATCTCCATTTTGATTTTGATTTGGAATTCTTGTCCTTCTTTCCTTTTTATTTTGATCTCCCTCGAACAACAAGAGCCTCCTTCACCATTTCAAAATATTTTCTTCTCATCTCTTCTAATAACAAAGAAGCAACAACATCTTCCATCTTAAAAGTGGATGTCGTACTCCCAATAGCCATCACCAAGTTATCCCAAGAATTTGGAAAAAAACATAACATACAACGATCTTCTTCATCAATCTTCACACCCACTTATGCTAACTGAGCAATCAACATGTTGAAAGCATTCAAATGATCAGCAAAAGACTCTCCTTCCTGCATTTTCAAAGAGTATAGCTTCTTCCTCAAGAACAACTTATTCACCTAGGAATTGCCTTGATAAATAGCTCCTAGTCTTCTCCATAGAGAAGATGTTGTCTTTTCTTCATGAACATTTAAAAGAACAAAGTTTACTAAATAGAGCCTTATCAACCCTATTGATTTTTAATCTACAAGATCCCATTCCTCTTGATTCATGCTTGTAGGATTCGTTCCAAACACAACAAGCCACAAATCATGATCAACCAAAAAATCTTCCATTTTGAGTTTCCACAACTCAAAATTGTTGCCATTTAATTTCTCAATTTTAATCTTTCCTAACGTGCTTGCCATCTTAATCTATAATTTGGATTACCAGACTTCTACAAGACTCCCACTGAACATAATTGACACAAAAAAAATCCAATGTACCCACAAGGATAACACAACTAGCCAGGATTTGATACCACTTGTAAGGAAAGCTTAGGTGCGGAACAAACTCTCCTAACATCAAAAAATTAGGGAAGAATACATATGTCCTTAAATTTTACAATTATAGTTCAATAAGACACATAAAATGAATAACAAAAATAAGAAATAACTCATACACAATTGAACACCAGATTTACGTGGGAAAACCCTTAGGGGAGAAAAACCTACCACACCAAGAAAAGCCTCTTTGTAATACATTAATGAAAATTACATACAAAGATCAAACTTCACTTTTTGATGTCAAAATAACAACAATAACATCCACTAACCAATGTTGTACAAAACATTAATCTCACAATGCTCTTAGAAAATATACAATGAATTCACTCAGATCAATCCATGTTTAGTATCGAATATAAAATCCATCAATCGAACCCCACAAATATCATTCGTTACAGAGTATATCTCATCCTGTTCATGGTTTGTTGATCTTCCACACAGGAACAGTTGCAACTATTCAACTTCCAATGGTTTACATTCCACTTCTCTCATTGGCTTAGAACATGCCACATAGGACATACGTTCGATCAAATAAGTTTAAACAAATTGGCATGTCAGTGAGACACTAGGCAATGTCTCCCCGATGCCAAAATACCTGATCACATGGCTATCGGCAACACTATTGCTATCGGCAACACCCTGAGAAGTCATATCGAATTCACCAGCCTTTTGGCGAGACTTGCACTCTTGACAATAGTTCATACTGACCACAAACCCATCAGCCAAGTGTCTCTTCAATGACACTATTCACCAATGACACGTGTCCATTGCTTGTTCATTTCTAGAGAATCAAGCTGGAATCTAAAATATTCTCAACAAGACTCCCATACCTTCAAGTGGTCCCCACATATGTTGGATTGTCTAATTTCAACCATTCCCCACTATCCCATGATGACGCTTTGGCTAATCACAATATTGTAGGCGACTGCCAGGTGTCCCATCTGATGATGCTAAAGGAGATGAGTTTGCTTGATCGTTGATCAATCATCGTTAGATCTCAATGGCTTCCCAACAACATGTAATCATAAAACAAAAACCTTTTAATGATCACAAAATCATGGGCGAGTGCCACATGTCTTAATATGATGGAGCTAAAATAATAAGGTAAGTACTTTGATCATTTGATCTCAATGGTTGATCACTATATCGCGGGCAACTACCACATGTCTTAATCTAATGAAGCTGAAGAAAAATGGTTAGTCGAGAAATTTCAAAACTTTGAGATTCTGCGACAAGGTTCCAAAGTTAGTAACTCCAGCAATTGGTCGACAATGAGAAAAAAATAAAGGGTAACTCTACCAAGTCTTAACAAATATACAAGCTAGCAAGTTGAGACACCATTTTCCAACAAATATAAGGTGTTAGTCCATGGTCTTCTTATGGATTTAAAAAAAAAGTCAAGATGCTGCAAGTGATTGGGGATTCTAAACTCATAGTCAAGCAAGTTATAAGATTGTATTCTTGCCATGATAGAAGACTTGCAAACTATAGGCATAGGGTCTAGGACCTCTTAGAAGGTTTAGATGCATTCAATATACAATTAATCCCTCATGCTCGAAACCATATAGTTGATTCCTTGGCTTAGGCAACCAACACTTTGCAACCCCTCTCCTTGTGTGGACATAAGAAATTCATAGTTGATTTGACATCCACACCGTCTGTCCCAGATAATGTCATTCATTTTCAGGTCTTCAACAATGATAAGCATATCCTTGAATTCATTATGAGTTCTGATGTCTTCGCCACCCAAATAATTGATGAAGCTGATCTAGAGGAGGTTGAATTGGATATAGAAGGAGTTATCAACCTCAAAACCAACACAATTCCTAGAGGCATGGTTTAGCTTGAACACATATTTGATTTGGACTAGATGAGAGACCAGGATCAACAAACAAAGAAGGAATCCATAAGCAACTAGTTTGATGCTCAGAACCTCAGGACAACTAAGGAAATCATAAATTTTTTTGTTGGTAAAGTGTGCATGCTTGAGGAAAAGAAGGGAATCATTGATGCTTTGCGAAGGTATCACAATGTGGTCGCATGGAGCTATGAGGATCTAAAGACTTATGACACCTCCATCATCATGCACACCATTCCTCTTAAGACAGAAGCTAGGCCCTTCCGTCAAAAACAACATCCTATTAATGCCTTTCTAGAGCCCATCATTTACAAATAGGTACAAAAGTTACTTTCAATAGGAATTATCTTCCTAGTTAGGCATTCGACATGGGTGGCCAACATGGTCTCGGTCAGAAAAAAGAATGGAGAAATCAGATTGTATGTAGACTTCTATAATTTGAATAGAGCTTCGGAGAAGGATAAATATCTAGTGCCTTCATTGGATGAGGTGCTATAGATCATCAACGACTCCCAAATGATGCCTTTCCTTGATGGGTAGTCCAGGTATAACTGAGTTATGGTGCAGTATGAAGATCGTCATAAGACACTGTTCACCACTAAGTGGGGAACCTTTGCTTACAAGAGAATTCCTTTTTGGCTCATCAACGCTGGTGCCACTTTCCAACATGCCATGGATATTTCCTTCAAAGATCTGATCAGGAAGTGCATAATCATCTACATGGATGATTTAAATATGTTCTCTAAAAGGCGAAGTGACCATGTCTCTAATTTATGCAAGGTGTTTAAGAGGTGTAGAGAGTTTGGAGTTTCCCTTAACCCAAAGAAGTGCATTTTTGGTGTGACTGAGGGTAGATTGCTTGGACATGTTATTTCAGAGCAGGGAATCTCCATAGACCCTGAACACATCCAATATTTTCTAAAGATTTTACCACCAGGTAGCAAGAAAGAATTGAAATCCTTCTTCAAAAAGATCAACTTTGTCAAGAAATTCATCACAGGTTTTGCTGAGATTGTTAAACCACTCACTGCTATGTTAAAATAGGATGAAAAAGTTGAGTGGAATCTTGAAGCCAAAAATGATTTTGAAGAAATAAAATGGGCCATTTCTAAGGCACTTGTGATAGTTATCACAAACAATATGAATCATATCTACATCTATTCATTCGCTTCAAAGCATTCCTCTGCCAGCATTCTAACTCAGAAAGATGATGAAGGAAATGAGCACCTGATCACTTTCATGAGTGATCCTTTGAAAGATTCTAAATTATACTACCAAAATGTAGAAAAGCAAGCATATGCATTTGTTAGGGGAGTGAAAAAATTTAGGCATTATATCTTGCACAATAAAGTGTTCACCATTGTCCCTAACCCAACAATGAAAATGTTGCTCATGCAAAATGAATTGGGTGAATGAAGAGATAAATGGGTCACATTGCTCCAGGAGTATGATATGGAAATCCAACTGATGAAGTTGGTGAGAAGACATGAACTTACCCACACAATTTTTGAAGCAACAACAGAAGCAAGACCTGAACTCACTTTGCAACAATAACAACTCAAGGATGTTTCCCTGAGAGAGTGGTACAAGGACATTGTCTATTATTTGTTGAACCACAAGTGTTCACCTCACTTACAAGGAGTCCAAAAACATGCTCTCAGACTGAAAATCAATAGTTACATGTTGCAAGGGTCCATTTTATACAAGAAGAATCATGAAGGTATCTATTTGAGATGCCTTGGCAAGGAAGAAGTAGATAGAGTCTTGAAGGAGTTTCATGAAAATTTTGACACTGGTCATGGATTCAAAGCTTCCACTACACATCAAATATTAAGAGTAGGGTATTATTGGACAACTATCTTCAAGGATGCTTATTGTCATGTTCGTTCGTGTCACACATGTCAGACCGCCACCACCAAGGATAAGAATGTTGTTGTCCCACTACAACCCTTGTTGGAGGTGAAGCCATTTGCACAATGGGGTCTTGATTTCATTGGTCCAGTAAGCCCTCCATCATCTACGAGACACAAGTACATTCTTACCACTACTGATTATTGCATTAGATGGACAAAAGCAATTGTATGTAATCAATGCACAACTGAGCTAGTTACAAATTTTTTGGAAAGTTTCATTTTAAATCGCTTTGGTTGTCCCTATCCATTGGTGTGTGATAATGGAGTTGCTTTTCCTTCATTAAAATTTTCTAGTTGGGCCTTCGACTACGAGATTTCCCTTAAATTTTCATCTAATTACTACCCTCAAGAAAATGGCCTTGTTGAATCTACAAACAAGAACTTGATCACAGTGATCAGGAAATTGCTCAATAGGAATCCCAAGGATTGGCATACCGAGCTCCGATTCACCCTTTGGGCAGACTACACTAGCCACAACGCTGCCCTTGGTGATTCCCCATTCCATCTTGTTTGCAGTCTGGAGCCCATATTTCCTATCCACCTAAAGATTCCCACCCTCCAATTTATCAATGAATTTTACGGAGGGAGGGACCATAGAGAAGCTTTGTTGGTTGAGCTCTTGCATTTAGAAGAGGTCTGAGATCGTGCAATAGAAAATTTCTCCAAACATTAGGGCATGGTTAAGAGATGGTTAGACCATCAAGCCAAGATCAAGGCTTTTAGAATTATAGATTTAGTCCTATATTGGGACAAGACCCATGAAAAGAAAGAGGGACACAACAAACAAATTCGACAAGCTTTGGTTTGGCCCCTTTCAAATAGTTGAAATTTTGGGAGACAATGCTTTCCACCTGAAGACCTTAACTAGTGAAGATGTCCCATTACCTATCAATGGCCAACACCTCAAACATTACTTCCAAGCCTAAGCTCTATCAAGCTCTTCCTTGTAAATATATGTACATAGGTTAGAGTAGGTTTCTTTTTGGTTCACTTGCATTTTCTTTTTTCTCTATTTTGCTTGTTCCCCAACTGTTTTGTTTGGAAGAGGGTGCTCTTTGTCCCATTGTGGTAGCCATACTCGTTCAATGAATGGTTTGCTTTGATGTCCATCCTTGGTGTTCTTCGGCTGGAAATTCATTCCTAACTACTGGTCCCTAAAGGTTTCCCAGGAGTGGTTTCCTCGTTTAAACTTTGCCTTAGAACTCGACCCTTGGTTGGATCTTTTTACGCACATCTCAAATCTTTCACAAAATGCATATTAATTATTTCTAAAGGACTTTACAATTACTACTATGATATCCTAGTAAGTGAAAAACTTAAGTTTGCTCCAGTGACCACTTTGGTTTCCAAACCGATTGTAGGATTTAGTGCTTATGTGGTCTAGTAGAAGATAAGTGAGGAAAGAATGTTGAAAGAAATATCAAAACAAAGAAGAAGAAGAAAATTCTAAAATCAAATGACCATATGGGTGTGTGGATAACTCTATTGGGGATATGGATGCCTGACCAATAGTAGAGAACTATCTGTGGGATCATAGTGATATCTCCGTTAGGGCTATGGCTGCCTAATTGGTAGTGGGGAAATGTCTAGGTTACTTTTGGTGTTGAATTGTTTATGTAGCTTGCTTAGTTGGATTAGCAGCTGCTTTTCATAGTTCCCATAGAAAGGAATGAATTCACCACACACAATTCTAAGATGTCCTGTAGACTGACCCAACTCAGGATCCTTTCCTTCTATTTCACTCTTGGAAGTCTGCTCCTAGTCTACAAAACTAGAGATTCTAGGTTCAAAATGAATGCTTATCCCTAGAATGATCAGGAGAATTTCCCAGTAAAGTCACCATTTTTTGTGCCCTTAGCACACATGCCTCATTTAGAACAGGGATCCTCTTTTATTTTTCCTTGCTGGGTCACTTTATCGCTGCCTCATTTTGCGTGCCCCATTTTGGTGTCCTTAATGGTCAACATGTTTCAAACTCTCATCTGAAGTTGATCGTGTTTCATCCCCTCCAATTTGGCTAAGTCTTGGATCCTTGCAGACTCTCCTTGGTAGTTTCCTTCTGCCAATGGCCTTGGGGCCTTGCCGACCTGCCTCGCCAGGATTCCCTAGTTGGGCCTCCTTTGGGAATTCATCATTTTGAATAGTGGAAGGATTTTTCCTTCCCAGGCCCCGGAACTTGGATCTTCCTTCACTGTCCTATTTAACTTATGATGAAGTTGCACTGCCCTTCACCATCCCAGGCTTGCCCCTTTAGACTTCCATCTTCGGAACTCCATTCCATCTTTGTTGTTTCTGGCGACCAATTGGCAGTATCTCTCTACCTTCTAGGCCCCAGGTTCCCCTTCAAAGAAGATTTGTAAATGAACTTTGAGGTAGCTATAGGGTCGCATCTTTCTGGTCCCCTGGCCTTGGACCTCTCACTGCTATCTGAGATTTGAATGCACCAACCATCCTGTCATCCATATGAGAATTAAATCTATGTATTAAATACATATTGGGGTATAAATATATGGCTCGACCTGTCATTTTCATTTGTCAGGTTTTCCAAAAGAGTTCAGAGTGCTTTCTAAGGAGTTTGGTGCATCCGTCGCCCACCACCCTTGCGTTTGTGATCATCATTTGGCCATTCTTAGTGGATTTCACATCTTCCCTCATCGAAATTTCAAGGTAGGTTTTTCATCCACCATCCTATGAGGTTTTTGTAATTTTTTGCTTAAAAAAATGAAAAAACATGGGTTAAAATGCTTCAACTTGATAAAACATGACACCCCCTAAAAATCCCATGTGGCCAAATTCTGAAAGAACCTCCAAATCATCCTCTAAGGTCAATCTGGAACTCAGCTGTGTCATTTCCATTCTTCACGCAGGGCATTCATGCCCTCTAGGTCCACGACCTCCTATCGCCATTGAGAACTTAGAAAAAGAAACAAACTTTCTTCCAAATGGCGAGATGCCATCTTGGGCTCGAAACCTTGAATTTCTGTCGGCAAACTGTCATTGAACTTTGAAAATTGAATACCAGCCTCCATTTCTACTTCCTGAGCCCATGCCACTAGGATTCTATCCTTTAGATGCTCCATTTCTTCTGCCGTTCCTAAGCGGTGAGGAGAACTCATCCATCCAAGATTTGAGGCCCACCACGCCCTTCGCTGTTCAAAGTTGAACTTGAATGAAATGACTGAACACAATGTCGGATCCCAGTCCACTGAATTCTGTGGCCACTTTGTCCCTTCGAAACAACCATTTGATAGAAAATTTCTACCCCCCAAGACCGAGCCTTCATTTTCCTCAGAGAACAACCAACAATTGATCTCTGGCGTCCTTGCCCTCACCGAGCTCTGCCCATCGTGATTCTGTCCTATCCCATCTGATTTAAAGAGGAAAAACATGCCCACCTTTCCGACCTCCACTGTCCTATTTTCTGAGAAACTTAACAAAGAAAAATTAGTGGCCAAGTTTGATGTCGGGCTTGACCCACCGGGCCGCTCACCCCAAATTTTTGCTTAGCATCCGTTGTTCTAAGCAATGAAACCTTGATGGCTTCCCACCCCTTAAAGCCTGAATCCTTTGAAGTTTGAGGTCATGACAGCCGTCCTTTGACCTCCTAGGTCTTGAACCCTAGATTTCTGACCACGAAACTCTATTTCTTCCTAGCTATTTCAAACAACAAAGCCCTGATAGCTTTCTGACTTCATATTTCTGGGTGCCCCAAAAGAGATCCAAATGACCTCTTATTTGAAAATTGATCTCGACCCACGTGCTCAAATTTAATCCTCTCTTGCATGAGCCTATCAAACCACCAAAATATGAAGTTGGGAGAAATCACCCAAATTGGCCTACACTATTCGCCCTTCAAAACAACATTCCTGCCAGGGAAGTCCGACCCTCTGGGCCCAGATTATCCAAAATCCCTCCTAAAAGTGACTAATGACACCTTGAAGTAAAAGTTTTATTTGATGGTGAATTTTTTGATTGGGTTTCATCCATGAGATTTCAACTAATGTTAATCTTGTGTAATTGGTTATACTCACTACATCTCTATTTGTAGGATATATGGAATCAGGTGTAGGATCCTCGGGGGTGGCTATAGAAAAAGACAAAGGAAAGAAAGTGGGAAAGACTCCTTGTGGAAAAGAGGATAAAGACCAAATGAAGTACCAATTCCATGGTGAACCTCTACATTCAAAAATCATCATCAATTAGAAGGAAATCACGGATACCAATATCGGCCACATCGATATTGATGAATTTAAGTAAAGGGTTAGAGTTCACCCGAAAATTGACAATGCAAGGCTGATAAGACAAAGTGGGATTGCTAAAGCTGTAGGCTTCCCTCCATCCCTCGTAGCCCCTAAATTGCTCATGGCTTGCCGGCAAGCCTATCAACCATGAACATGAACTATTGTTGATAAGAATGGAAACATCCTTGTTGACATGTTAGGTGAGGAAATTACAAAGACCTTTCACATCCCCACCTTTGGGGAGATGGAGATTCCCACCATAGAAGAAGGTAAGGAAACATTGGATGAGGACCTGATGGGCTGCAAGAAACTGATAAATCAGTACTAGCTCAAAGAGAAAAGGGGTATTGCTGCATAGGTGCCTCAAGCACTCTTCTGCAACAATTTCTATGAGGACTACCATGACTTGGTAACCATGTTAAGCAGGGTGATGGGCCTCCCCATTGCTGCATATTTCCAAGAGTGGATGGTATATTTCGTTGAGCATATCCTTTGTGGGGATGAAGATGTCACAAAAAAAACCTCATTCTACTGGGGAGGCATCATAAGTGATTGCTTTCACAAGCAGTTCATGAACGTAAAAGAGACCTCTAGGTTCTATATGACCTCTTATCTAGTGTATTCATTGGCGAAGCAGAGGTAGTATAGTGGATTATTTCTGGCACTAGATGAAGAGTCAAGTCGAAGATTGAAGGTCTATGATAGATATCCCCAGCTCCAGTTTAGGAACTTCAGAAAAGATTATTGTAGGGTGAATGATGCCTTCATCAGCCACATCATCAGGTTGCTTTGAGGGGATTTTGAGAGAAGGGTCTCTCATAGTGCTTGGGTGTTCTTGAAGCAATACGCCTTCTTGTTCATACAATACCCCAAGTTTACATATACTCATGCCCATGGTTTCACAGAAAGGCCAAATAAGCTACCCTTGTACCCCAACGACTAGATTATACTGTTAGAGCTATCTTAGCAGGTGCAACATATACATTTAGTCCTTGGAAGCAAACACTTGGTAGGGATCCCGCATCCCTTAGCTTTCGACCAAGGGATGTACAAATTGAGAAATTCCCAATGTGATGGGAATCCTAAGAAGGAATTGGTAGAGTACCATTTCTACCTACACACTGTTCACCCACGGGTGGACCCACATGAGCATGTGAGAAAGGAACTAGGACCAGGCCATGCCCATTTGCATCATGTTGAGGACTTCTAGGCAGATTTCTAGGATGACAAGGAGCTACGCGCTAGGTACCACATGCGAATGATAACATACTTCATAAAAAGGGTACAATTGTTTCCTATGCCTAATCAAGTTCAAGAGGATGGAAGCACCATCATGGATCCCAGATATAATGTAGTCACTAACTAGTCATTGCTAGCAATAGACTAGGATGAACAAAAGGTCAATGACCTCGACATTGTAACCAAGCCTATTGTGGCACATACCGAAGAATGGGTTAAGGGACAAGTAGCCTGATTAAAGCAACAAGGGCTTGTCCTGACATATGAGGGGCTCAAGAGTGAGCCTAGTGCCACAAAAGATTTTGCTACTACAACTTCAATAGGAGGGACATCCAAATCTCCTCCACTCACAACATCAAAGAACAGGAAAGGGATTGAAGTGGAACAGTCTCTAGATCCCAAGGTTTATTCAAGAAAAGATTCAGGAGGCTCACCCTCTAAGAGGCCCAAATGGATGGGAAGCACCACAGAGTAACCAACAATTCAAGAGGGTCCCCTTCAAGAGGGTGAGGCAGGGAAAATATATCAACCAAAACCTCCTCTAGCTCTCCTTGTCTCCACCACCCTTCCATCTATTTCGCAGGCCATGGTCGCCACATCCCCACCTGCGGTGGATATCTCAGTCCTTCTCACCTCCTCTCCCCCGAATGGGCTCATAATAGTGGTTGAATCTTCCTCTACCAAAACTACTCTACTCTCCTCTGCCACCATGTCACCTACTACATCACTTCCACTAGCAACAACAACAATACCAATGCCTACACTCTCATTGTCAGAGGCTCTCTTGAGACACATGTAGAATGTCCCCTCAGATTTCTTAGATTTTTTTGATCCCACCATCCAAGCTGCCTTAGCACAGGTCCTCACTAGTGCTACACCTTCACAACCTCCAATGGGACCACTAGCAATGGAGGCCACAATGTTAAGTTCTGAAGAATGGGAGAAGTAGGAGAAAGAAGCTTCGAAGGTAGTGGAGGAGGAAGACGATGACTACCATGAACACCTAGAATATGAGCATCAAAAAATTGACAAGGTGGTCTTTGAAGAAGAAATAGGGTCTTTCAAAAGTGGAGACAAAGAGGAGGGTATAGGTGGTAGAACTATTGTACAAACCTTTGATGATGATTTTGACAAGGAAATGGCTTGATAATTGAAGGGCGATGAGGAAGAGGCAGAAAGGTCACCTCCCAGAGGAGAAGGGAAAGAAGGTGGTAGGGCAGAAAAAGATGTGGAACTCCCTATAGGGGAATAGTAGGAGGATGTGCCACCTCCTTATGGAGAAGAAGGAAATGTGGAGGAAGAGAATCCTGAGGAGCATGTGTACAAGGATGAACAAACTAAAGAAAGGAAAGAGAAAGAAATTTAGATAGAAGAAAGTCCTCAGGGGAAATTGCCTACTGAGCCTCCCATCAAACACCTTACATTCATCCAGGACTTTGATGAGGAAGGAGACATCACTAAAATGGAAGAAAGGGCTCCCATAGGTGAACAAACAAAGATCAAAACAAAGAAAGGAGAGGGTGATCGTGAGTCCCCCAAGGGAAAATCTGCTTTACCCAAATGGCTCGAGAGGCAACTTGAAAAGAAGAGTCTTTCCCCAAAGGATCCAAGAGCAAGACTAGAGGCTATCTTAGACTGAGCACAAATCACAACCAAGAAGGAGAAGAAGCCCAAAATCAGATCCTTGGTAACGATGGATGCTTCTAGGTCCCGAACTGTGCAAGTAGCAATGCTGATGGTAGGCCAATAAGGAGTAAGCTATAATATCTCCACCATTTACTTGGGAATTGATACTAGAGAGAAAAAAGGTAGAGCACCTCAAGGAGTCTGTGGCTATAGTGGTCCATCTAATACAACAGGATAAAGTCTCAAAAGATGACCTTAAAACACAGGTAGCTGACTTGACAACTTACATTCAACAATGGTCTTCAGCTGAAGAAATGCCTACCACTTCCACAACTCCACACCAACTATTGTCCAAGGAAAAAAATGACAAGTTGGAAAAAAGAAAGAACTTGGACAAAACTATTGAAAGCTAGTTCCAATAGGTTCTATACATCAGAAATATGGGCATCGGTCGGGTTGTTCGAACAACCAACAAATTCTTGGATTTATAGCAGTCTTTCGAAGGCACAAAGAAAATTTGCACCGAATTCCCTATGTCATATAGGTCCACCTATCCAAAGATCAAGGATATCCTCCAGCTGCCAAAAGCCACATGGGATAACAAGATCGCAGTCAAAAGGGATGATCAATGGCTAGTGAATGTATGGAAGTGGGACTTTAATAATAGAAAAGAAATGTTGGAGCAATTAATTGATAAAGTGGATCCAGATACTAAATGGGTCGAGGAAATTAGGGTGGATTGCACTCAATATTTGAGGCTAATGACAAGATATGACATGCCCATGGTGAAAATTGATCAAAAGAAAATAAAGCCCCATTTCCAAAAAAATATGGAGGACGGGATGTCAGATGAGATAACCATGGATTTCATGAGTTTTTCTACCCACACCTTCACCCAGTTAGAACTATTTAGAGATCACATTTCCAATTATGATGAAGGATGGAAAATGATTGAGGACAACTCCAAGGAATGGAGTTATCAAGTGTTGCGGTCTGAGATCATGGAGGTCAAAAAACTCCAACCGGTAATTTTTAAGTTCATGGAGTATGTGGCTTTGAAGAAGCAGAAAGGCAACCCTATTGTTAGTGAAGAGCTTATGAAGGAATAGCTACAACAATAAGAGAAATCAAGAAATGAAAAATTGCTACAGTGTTGTCACTAGAGGAAAAAATAAGGATATGGACAAGATTGTATTTTAAATTGTAATATATATTGGGGGGTAGGTAGAACCCTAGTTGGTAGTGAATCTTGGCCACACAATGCGATTAAATCTTGGCCATTTTTTCTAGTTTTTGGGCACTATAGATAGGGGGTCTTCTCTCATTTTCAAGAGAGGGGTTGCGTTGTTGTAAAGACATACTACAAAAATTTCTAATGAAAATACATTGACTTGGTGCATTTTTTGAGTTCTTCACATGTTTCATGATTCAATCTCCATTGTTAGATGCTTTATTTAGATTTACATTTTTGGTCTAGTTAGCTTTAAAATGCTTGAATAGGTTTTAGTAATGTTGTTCCGTGATTATAGAAATTTTTGCTGTGTTGATGCCTTCGAGTCCATACTTTTTGCTATTTTTTGCTAGTAAATTGTCTTGTAAAGTTAGTCTGGAGTGAAAATTGAAGTTGCTTTTAAAATTTTATTTATATTCATGCATGTATGTGGTGGAGGAAGGATAAAATATATGCAAACCTTTGAAGATAGCATAGATTTCATGATACTGTAGGTTTCTTGGTTAAGTGGAATCCTGTTTGAAGGGAGTTGTCCATAGTAGAGCATGCATGAGCACTATTCATAGTTAGTTGTAGATCCAGGAACCTTCTCTCTTCTCTGCTCTTTTTCCCCCTTTTTTTAGAAGTAGCTAGTGCTAGGGTTCATTGCACATTGTAAAGTCAAAACTCGAAGAAAACATCAAAGATTTAGATTGCTATCCGAACCTACAACAAAGTGCACCTTAACTCCTATGTCAAAAAATTCAGATTTGGAAATTCACTTCACATCCAACTACGTAAGTCTTCCCTATGATTACCAACAAAATGACACCAAAAATCAACTGAGGTTGATGCGAGTCATGACCTGACACCCAAGATACCTTGGGGCAATTTTCAGTAGCTTTCTATTGGAGATTTCCTTTCAAGAGAGGTAGTGCACATACACACCACCTGTGTTTCAAGAGAAATTGTACACAATTCCCATCAACAATTCATTTCCATTGTGAGAATGTTGATTTAACAACCTAATTTGAATTTATGAAATGAAGCGTATGTGGCCAACCTTGGAGAAAGTTTCTAAGGTTTATGATGGTATAAATGCAAGTCAAATTGCAAAGAATTTTATGATGCAAATTAACAAAGTAAGCCACAAATTAAAAGAGCAGAAGTGTGGGAAAATTAGTTGAGGCAGTAGTACTTCATACGTTTGCATAAGTTGAGAGACTGGCATGCCTATCTATAAGTGCCTTCCATCTATTTTCATTTCATTCCATTTTGGATGATCTTTCTTTTTCTCTTTTACTTTGTGTATTTGTAAGTAAATTTCTAAAAAATAATTGGTCTCTCATTGTAGAAAATGCTAATTTATGAGTCATCAAAGAGATATGTGAAAGTAGGCCATGATGGGTGCCTGATTTCCTCAACCTCGCCCTATTTCCAACCTATTCTAACTTATTCTCAAGCAACTTCTTCTTTTCACCTCATCTAGTCTTGTTTTGTAAGGCCTAAATTCTAAATTTTGTTATGGATGCTTGGAAGGAATATACGAAAGAATAATAGTAAGCAATAGCATAGACAAGGCAATGATTTTTTTGAAAAAATTCCCATCACCATGAAACCCAATTTATTTGATGCACTTTTTCAAATAGCTCACCACCTTTTCTATGTTACCACATTTTCCATACATGTCTACCAAAGCATTTTATCAAATAGTTCATTTCCTCACTGCTATTGCTAAAAGCTTAAAAAAGGTGCTTTCCAAAAAACTAATGGAATGTAGGGTACTCAAATAACTTAACTTCATCATTCAAAATGATTCAATCCACTTTGTAACTCAAAAAATCAATTCTTTCTTTGTTTTCAAACTTCTACCTAGTCTTCCTACTAGGTCAACCAACCCATTTTTCCTATCAAAACTTTCAATTTTCTCAAACAACCTTGTCAAAAAATCCCCAAATTAGGCACTCATCATGGCCTACTTTCACATATCAAAAACCTTGTTTTCCTGCTCAAAACACTAAAAGGGGGCCAAATGGGACTCGTACACCACCTCTAGTGTATGAGTCCCACCTATATGGGACTCATACACCCAAGGTGGAATATGGGTCCCACAAGCCTTTTTATAGAGAGAAAATGTTGGGGAGTGAAGAAATTAAGTGTATTTGAGGTCTATGTCAAGATTTCTATTAAAATATGCTTTAGGATGCATAATAAAGGGTTGTAAAGGCCTAATAATGATGATATAAAGGTTATAAATGAAAGAGGGCCCAAAATTCAATGTGAAAGTGTAAATAAATACACTTTACAACATTAAATTAAGGAAAAATCAAGTCTATTCAACTGAAAAGGACCCCAAATCCAATGTGAATGTTTACAACACATTAAAATAGTAGATTAAGTCCATTTAGTTTACAAGCATCCTAATTTTAATGTGAAGGTGTAAATAAATACACTTTACAATAGAAAATTAAGGAAAAGTTAGGTTTATTTAGCTTAAAAAGGGCCCAAAACCTAATGTGAATGTGTAAAACACATTACAACACTAGATCAAGGTCATATCAAGTCCAACTTTTCATTAGTTATTCCCAAATCAAGTAAGGAAAGGCGTAATTTTTTCAATGTTACACTAGGTAATCAGAAACCTTAGACCTTAACCATGCACACATATATATCTTCATCACAAATAAAACCAAATAAAAACCAAAAGACAATGAAGAAATCCATTTGTTGTCCTAGGAAGAGACCAAAGTACCAAATATGACCTGCCAAGTGGAGCCTAAAGAAAGAAAAGTCCTATTTCAAGAGGTTATTCTAGATGATAGAGCTAGGAGGAAGAACATCGTTCTCTAGTAGAGAGAGGCAATCCTAACCCTACCATTACTTGTCCTTGAGGATGGGTATCCATTCCACCTGGTTGTTTAGAATCTTCCAAGAAATTTTAGTTATAAGGGCCATGTTCATCTATCTTTTTTTTCTCAAGTCTAGGCTGCCATAACATTTCCTAGAGCACATAGTGTCTTAATTCACCAGAGAGAATTGACTACTCTCTTCGGTCCTTGACTAAAGGAATCTTCATTGAATTTGTTCAATTTTCTCTGGCCATGCAACATGCATAAAAAATAGAGACATTAATTACACCTCCAAACTTTGAAGGGTAGATTTGAGAAGGAGAAACTTACTAACATTATTGAGAAGAGCCCCCTTCCAAGCAACAAGCTTTATTTGAACACTTTCCAAAAGAGTGCACTAGAAAAATTTATCCATCTTTCCAATAGTAAGAATCATTTCCAAATACATTAAGGGAAGGGGAAGCATCCAACAATTGAGGATTCTAGAAATCCTAGTTTAAAGAGTAGGGTTAACATTAAAAAAATGAAACTTTTAGTCAAATTTGTGCACTACCAAAAAGTTGTAGCAATTTTTTTAAGGACATCAATCCAACCTTTAGTCTAAACCAGCGCGGCTTCCCACAACAAAGTCGTACCATCAACAAATTATTGATGAGAAATCGGTTGAGACATAGAGAGGAGGAAAACCATGCAAGGTACCATTCAACACTTTGCATTCAAAATTAAAGCTAAGAACTTTGGACATCATAATAAAGAGATAGGGAGATAGGGGGTCCCTTTAGCGGATTCCACTGGTCAGAAGTTGAGAAAAATCCCTATAGGGTACCATTGATAATCATAGAGAATGTAGGGTAGGGGTGATCCCACAATACTAGTTTACAATTTTTGCTAAACTGGACACTAAACTAATTTTTTTTAACTAAATCTTCACTTTTGGGCACTTATAGCAGCTAAACCATGAGGAATTTGAAGATGATGCAAACTAGTGATTTGTGACATTTTGTCTATAGATTCTAAATATTTTTTTTTTCAAAATTTTTGGAATCATATTTCACTTATTTTTCCATCTCCTTCGAAAACTAGTTCTTTTTAGTAAACACCATTTTTAAGAGTGATGCTCATCATATACAACAAAAATTTCTTTCCATGAAGAATAAAATTCTATTTTTTTCGAATTTAGATTTGTAACTACAATATATAGTGCTTTAATTTGGTTTCATAGTGTTTTATTGAATATTTTTTCCTTAATCAAGTTTTGAAGTCAAACCAATTACTATTCAGACATAGGTGGTCTGTATACAACATAAATTTTTTGTATGTATCAAAATTAAATTTTTCTTGTTGGATCGAGGACTTCAATATTTAGTGCACTGATATTTTTCAAAAAAAATTGATAGTATACTATTTTTCCACATGTGCAAAATAGAGAGCTTGATTTTTGGTGAAAAACCTACATTCACAAGAAATAAAAAATAAATATAATAATAAAATTAAATTTATTTAAAATTGTACTTTTTGGGAAGCTTATAATAAGGACTACATACTTAATTTTTATTTATTTTTAAATGAATCCATTTGATCCCCCAAAAGGTAAATCAAAAGTGGTCTTTCATCAGCCTTTTGATAGGTGAGGGGACTTCATTATAGGTATAGTTTAAAACTTATAGCAAGGTTCTATCCAAGGGGGTTTGATCTAAGGTGGCTCAATCAAACCCCTCTTCAATTGGAATCCTTTAAATGTAACTTTTCAAGGCTTAAATCATTGTATTTTCTAAAAATATGTAATTTCAACAAAAATTATGATTTTTCAAAAATTGTAAACTAGAATTGTGGGGTCACTCATGTTGGAGCCTAAAATTTCATGCAAATTTTAGGCTCCCATATTAAAAAAAATTGATTTTAATACTCAGGTGTACAATTGAAAAATCTGCTTATGTGGCTCATTTTGAAAAATCATAACTTTGGATTTGTTTATTTTTATACCAAAGCACTTTTTAGACGTGGTCATCTAACATATTGGAGTATACACACCATTTTCAGCTTCATTTGATTAGTTTTGACAAAGTTTTAAAGCGCCATGTCGAAGGGTTTTTGAGAAAATCTACTGTCAGCACAGTGAAATCTGTTAAAGTGGCCCACTTTGAAGGTAAATATTAA
This sequence comes from Sequoia sempervirens, assembly GCA_007258455.2. Classification (NCBI taxonomy): domain Eukaryota; kingdom Viridiplantae; phylum Streptophyta; class Pinopsida; order Cupressales; family Cupressaceae; genus Sequoia; species Sequoia sempervirens. Next base: position 564,652,587 of record VDFB02105785.1, read on the forward strand.
GAAAATGGATGATGATAATGACACACTGTTTCATGCCTTCAATTCTCTACACCAAATTCTACCGCCATGCCAATTTTTAGGGTGTTTGGACATCATTTGGTATTTTTTCAAAATCAAAATCAAATGAGTTTTACACAGTTTGACAATGCAATTTTTCAAAAAATGTTGAATGGGAAACTTTGAGCATTAACAGTTTTTAGTCTGGATCATTTTGTGCCAAATCATCTAGTAAACATGTTCCCTTATCATGGCTCAACATATTGGTGCATTTTCATGGCTTTTCGACATCATTTGATCAGTTTTCAAAAGCCATTTTTGAGGCTACTTGGCTCATTTTTGACAATGTGCAGCAAAGAAAAAGTGCATCGACAAGACAGGTTTGAGGTCTTGCCAAATCTACAAGACATCTGAGGTCTTGTCGAATCAACAAGACATGAAAGAGTTTTCAAATATCTTGGCGACTTCATATATCTTGGCGACATCTACAAGAGTTTTCAAATGTCTTAGCGACTTCATTGTCTTGGCGACATCTGCAAGAGTTTTCAAATGTCTTGGTGACTTCATATGTCTCGGCAACATCTGCAAGAGTTTTCAAATGTCTTGGTGACTTCATATGTCTTGGCGACTTCATATGTCTCGGTGACATCTGCCAGAGTTTTCAAATGTCTTGGCGACTTCATATGTCTCGGCGACATCTGCAAGAGTTTTCAAATGTCTTGGTGACTTCGTATGTCTCGGTAACATCTGTAAGAGTTTTCAAATGTCTTGGAAAATTCATATGTCTCAGCGACATTTGCAAGAGTTTTTTGATGTCTAGGCGATATCTGCAAGACATGAATGATGTCTTGGTGATATCTGCAAGACATGAATGATGTCTTGGCAATACAATCTTCCTACAACAATTTGAATCGACAAGAATCTGATATTGATGTGAGATAAAATAATGCTTCTTGATGCTTTATGTCACCTAGATGTGAATATCTATGGTCATAATGCAAACGAGAAATTGAATGAAATATGCTTATGGTGGAAATCGACAATACTTTGAGGAAAAATAAATTTTATTCATTTTATCGATGGGATTTAAAAGTGGAGAATTATTTTATTCACGAGAAGCATAAAAGGTAAACGATTATGAAATATTTGCACTAGAAGGAAAGATATTTTTTACCAAAGGTGTAAGAGTGCTTTGGGAGGTAAAATAATTTTATGGAAGAATTAACCAATTAGGTAATTATTTTACCTAAAAAATATTTTCATGTGAAAGCATAAATAAATCAATTTCCATCAAGAACAAAAAATGGAATAATTATTTTTACTCGAAGGACATATTGGAGATACATACCAGTTAAAAAGTAAAGTGAATATTTCCAGCAAAGGAAGATTATTGAATTAATTTTCACAAGGGACAAAGATAATGAAGATTAAAATATTTTAATTTTCCAAAAGGGGAAATTAATTAAATATTTTAATTGTTGATAATAACTGAAGAGTTGCACCAGACAAATGTTGTGAAGAGTCACAACCCTAAAGAAACAATGTATATATGTACAATAAAATCATGTCATTAAAAGGATTAGATTGAGGAGGAGAAATAAGTAGGTTAGGTAGTTGGATAGGTTGAAAAGTTGATGAAGAATTTCATGTTGTGTATTGCAAAATATTTTAGAATTATATAATGGAGAAGAATACATAAATTTGGTGAAATATTGGTGTTCAATTGTTGTGATGTGAATATTTACATTTTTATCTAGTTGTCTCCAACTTGAGGTCTTTTAATCATTTAAATCAGTATATCAAGTATATTTCTAATTTATCGAAATGTATTCCCGTTTTGTGTGAATTAATCAATTGGTGTCTGCAAGTCAGATTTAAATTATTTTGGATGAATCACAGTGATTTAAAGATTTATTTTGGATAATTGAAGAAGAACCTGGTAAGAAAATACTCCAACACAATTTATGCAAGTCATAAATTTAGTGAAGTTTTATGCCAATCATAGAACCTCATTTTCAAAAGTGCCTAGTAACTAGAGTTAAGCCAAATAGGGGAAACACATATCATTTACCTTTTGAATCCATTAGCCCAATAGAAGTAGGCACTGGTCACACCATCCACATCTTAGAATTCTATAAAATATTTGTTAAAAAAAAATTGACATTTCAAGTTTAATATTAGGAGTAGTAGTGGTCTGCAAGCTTTTATCTATTACATTTGTGCCATTGTAATAGATCCATCAATTTAGTCATGCTATACAACCTTAAGTATGCTTTACTCATATAGGTACATCTTCCTAGGTCTAGCAGCACCTGAAGAGTTGAAGGTCTAAACCATTTGGCCTTGTTTGTTACCCTATAACGTACCAAGAGATTGACAACCTCTTGAGGTATTTTACCTGCGTTTTTGAGAGCTAACAAATTGGCGACTCCGCTGGGGAGATATTTTAGAATATTTGGTTGAAGACCATCATATAGAGTCATTGAGGAGAAATTCATATTTTAGAAGTTTGAGGAAAAGTGATTATGCTGGGTAAATCAAGAATAATTTCATTTTTCTCACTTTTAAGAAAGTGAGTGGTGACTCTGGAAAAAATTTGATGAAAAATGCACATCAACCTTTGGGAATTACCTTTGAATGTGCTGAGAGATGAACTAAATAAATTGAAAATAGAAGTTAGCAAGAGAGCATTACTTCACAATGCAGGCAATGCATATCATGCATAACAAAATATATATTCACCACAATCACCTCATGGTCAACAATATGTGCCACATTCTCATACACAATACAATAATTTGTTGTACCAATATCAAAATTCACCTAATCCTCCCCCTCAACAATTCACAACAATAATCAAACAATTTGATCTAACAGGGTTTCAATTGTACCTTTACCCTATGGATGGCAGTTGGAGAAGTCTTGTTCCTAAGTTTATAGGGAGTAGTGCAATTACTGTTGAAGATCATTTGAGGAATTTCATTGCTTTCATCCAAGATTTTATACCTTATGAGGATTTACATATGAGGCTATTCATGATGTCACTCATTCATGAAGCTATGGATTGGCTTAATAGCCTACCGATAGCTTCTATTGATTCTCTCCAGGAATTTCAGGATCAATTTCTTGAGAAATATGGAAATTTGTCTACACCAAATTGGGCTTCCCATGGGTTATTAGAGATTCAAAAAAATTAGAACTTGGAGAAATATGTATGCTAGAATCAACAATTCGAAGAAGAATAAGCTAAGTATGTACATACTCAAAGCCAAGACTCCATCACAAAATTAGAATGTGGAATCTATCCATTAGATGCATTTCTTGACATAAGGAGATATGAAGGAGAATTTGGGCGCTCTTTGTTTCACAAAATGGCAGATGAATGGAATGATATTGTAGATAAGAAGATGTATGAAGACAATGGTGACATCATTAATGGAGAAATTGATCAAATAATGTAGCCAATGGAAGATGAGACATGTGTAGGTGAAAACAATTCCTATGATAGCCTACGTGAGGAGGATGAAAATATGGATGGTATATCCTACATAATAGATTGTGGCAATGCATGTTAGGAGGGATCCATTGAATACTCAGATTATGAAGACAAGTCAGTGGATTTTAATCTAAAATCATGTGATTCTTGCAGTTCTTGTGATAATCAAGAAGAAGAAGCAATGGAAAATGTGGATCCATTTGATATTGAACAAGTAACACTTCCAGCCATGGTTAAGTACCATGAAGATACATTTGATGATGAAGAGGTATTTTCAAATCCACTTTATGGTGAGGAAGATATATTTTCAGACAAACAAAGTGATATGTCAAATTATGGAACAAATGACTATGCTAGTAATGTTTCCGATTTTTCATTCTCTGATGATCTTGAACCTCTTTTTGATGATGACAAAAGTGAAGGATACAATTGTAGTGATATAGATATCTAGAAAGATGTTCATTCAATAGTAAAAAAAAATTAGATTTGTTGGCAATAGAATACCAAGAGTACACACACAAGAATGGTTTAAGAAATTCATCCTCAATATTAGTTGGAGTGAATGAGCAAAATAATGATGAGTTAATATAATTGTCAATTGGTGATATTGAAGAAATGGAAAATAATTTAGATCAGTTGGAAGATTATTTTACATATGATGGTGAGAAAAATAATGATGGATATCATATGGAGTGTGCATACAGATTGTATGTTGAAGATGGAAAATATTTATCACATGATAAAGAACTTTTGAATGATAAAAGGAACATAAGTCAGGTTGAGTACAATATTATTCTGGAAGTCTTCAATGACAGTGGCACAATTGATTGTATGAGTGTTCTTAAAAGGAATTTGATGAAATCAAAACAAAACAAGGTGTATGACAAGGGAAAATAGGTGTTTTTTTCTTTTTGGTGGCCTTGTGCCATTAGCCATGTTGTAATTTTCCAGAAAACCATTACAGTTCATGACAGAAAGGAGTTTCAAGTCTGCTACTCAAGTGCATAAAATATTTGGTCTACTCTTCCAGTGATCTGGATTCTTGTAATGATCTCACAATCATTCATCCCCAGATGGAGCCACTATTGGAGCCTCAAATTTCATGCAAATTTTAGGCTCCAATATTCAAAAAAGTTGATTTTAATAATCAAGAGTACAGTTGAAAAATCTGCTTATGTGGCTCATTTTGAAAAATCATAAGTTTGGATTTGTTTGTTTTTATTCCAAACCACTTTGCAGATGTTTTCATCTAACATATGGGAGTATTCACACCAGTTTTCAGCTTCATCTGATTAGTTTTGACAAAGTTTCAAAGCGCCATGTTGAAGGGTTTTTGAGAAAATCTGTTGTCAGCATAGTAAAATCTATTAAAGTGGCCCACTTTGAAGGTAAATATTAAGCAAATGGATGATGATAATGAAAAAATGATTTGTGCCTTCAATTTTCTACACCAAATTCTACCTCCATGCCAATTTTCAGGGTGTTTGGATGTCATTTGGTATTTTTTCAAAATCAAAATCAACGAGTTTTACATAGTTTGATAGGTGCAATTTTTCAAAAAATGTTGAATGGGAAACTCTGAGTGTTAACAATTTTTAGTCTAGATCATTTTGTGCCAAATCATCTAGTAAACATGTTCCGCTATCATGGCTCAACATACTAGTGAATTTTCATGGCTTTTTTACATCATTTGATCAGTTTTCAAAAGCCATTTTGGAGGCTACCTGGCTCATTTTCGTCACTGTGCAACAAAGAAAAAGTGCATCAGCAAGACAGGTTTGATGTCTTGCCGAATCTTCAAGACATATTTGAGGTCTTTCCAAATCAGTAAGACATGAAAGAGTTTTCAAATGTCTTGGCAACTTCATATGTCTTGGCAACATCTACAAGATTTTCCAAATGTCTTGGTGACTTCATATGTCTCGGTGACATCTGCAAGAGTTTTCAAATGTCTTGGTGACTTCATATCTCTCGGCGACATCAAGAGTTTTCAAATGTCTTGGCGACTTCATATGTCTCGGTGATATCTGCAAGAGTTTTCAAATGTCTTGGCGATTTCATATGTCTCGGTGACATTTGCAAGAGTTTTCAAATGTCTTGGCGAATTCATATTTCTCGGCGACATCTGCAAGAGTTTTCAAATGTCTTGGTGACTTCATATGTCTCAGCGACATCTACAAGAGTTTTAAAATGTCCTGGCGACTTCATATGTCTCGGCGACATCTGCAATAGTTTTTTTATGTCTGGGTGATATTTGCAAGACATGAATGATGTCTTGGTGATATCTACAAGACATGATTGATGTCTTGGCGATACAATCTTCCTACAAAAATTTGAATCGGCAAGACTTTCTGATATCGATGTGAGATAAAATAATGCTTCTTGATGCTTTATGTCACCCAGATGTGAATATGTATGGTCATAATGCAAACGAAAAATTGAACAAAATATGCTTATGGTGGAAATCGATAATACTCTGAGAAAAAATAAATTTTATTAATTTTATCGACGAGATTTAAAAGTGGAGAATTATTTTATTCATGAGAAGCATAAAGGGTAGAAGATTATGAAATATTTGCACTAGAAGGAAAGACATTTTTTACCAAAGGTGTAAGAGTGCTTTGGGAGGTAAAATAATTTGATGGAAGAATTAACCTATTAGGTAATTATTTTATCTAAAAAATATTTTCATGTGAAAGCATAAATAAATCAATTTGCATCAAGAGGACAAAATGGGATAATTATTTTTACCTGAAGGACATATTGGAGATACATACCGGTAAAAAAGTAAAGTGAATATTTCTAGCAAAGGAAGACTATTGAATTAATTTTCACAGGGGACAAAGATAACGAAGATTAAAATAATTTAATTTGCCAAAAGGGGAAATTAATTAAATATTTTAATTGCCAATAATAACTGAAGAGTTGCACCTAACGGATGCTGTGAAGAGTCACAACCCTAGAAGAAACAATGTATATATGTACAATAAAATCATGTCATTAAAAGGATTAGATTGAGGAGGAGAAATAAGTAGGTTAGGTAGTTGGATAGGTTGAACAGTTGTCGAAGAATTTCATGTTGTGTATTGTAAAATATTTTAGAATTATATAATGGAGAAGAATACATAAATTTGGTGAAATATTGGTGTTCAGTTGTTGTGATGCAATTATTTACATTTTTATTTGGTTGTCTCCAACTTGAGGTCTTTTAATCATTTAGATTAGTATATCAAGTATATTTCTGATTTATCGAAATGTATTCCCATTTTGTGTGAATTAATCAATTGGTGTCTGCAAGTCAGATTTAAATTCTTTTGGATGAATCATAGTGATTTAAGGATTTCTTTTGGATAATTGAAGAACCTGGTAAGAAAATATTCTAGCACAATTTATGCAAGTCATAAATTTAGTGAATTTTTATGCCAATCATAGAACCTCATTTTCAAGAGTTCCTAGCAACTAGAGTTAATTCAAAAAGGGGAAACACATATCATTTACCTCTTGACTCCATTATCCCGATAGAAGTAGGCATTGGTCACACCATCCACATCTTAGAATTCTATAAAATATTTGTTCAAAAAAACATTCACATTTCAAGTTTAATATTAGGAGTAGGAGTAGTCTACAAGCTTTTATCTATTACATTTGTGCCATTGTAATAGATCCAAAAATTTAGTCAATTCATACAACTTTAAGTCTGCTTTACTCATATAAGTACACCCGCCTAGGTCTAGCATCACTTGAAGAGTTGAGGGTCTAAACCATTTGGCCTTGTCTGTTACCCTAAAACGTACCAAGAGATTGGCAACCTATTGAGGTATTTTACCTACGTTTTTGAGAGATAACAACCTAGAGGTGGCAGGAACTTGAATGAGTTTCAAGAATTTACCCAAGAAGTTGAAACTAGAAAGAGCTTCAAATAGAAAAATCCAAGATAGTTTGTCATAGGCTTTTGAAATATCTAGCTTAAGAGCTCCATACTTTCTTTTTCAAATTTTCCCATGGAGTGAAGGGTTTCATGCACCGGCATAATAGCATTAGTAATTTTCCACCTCAAAACAAATCCTTTTTTAGTAGGATGGACAAGTTTGTTGAAACAAGTTTTAATGCAATTGACTGACAACTTAGAGTAGATTTTATAGAATGTATTATAGAGTTTGATAAGCTGAAAATAAAATAGTTTTTTGACCCTTGAATTCTTGGGGATGAGAAAAATGAAGGTGCTATTGAATTATTTGAGAATATTAACAATAGAAAGGAAGTTGGTGACAATAACAATTAAATCTTTACCAATGATATCCCAAAACTTCTGAAACAAGAAAGGTGGAAAACTATCAATGCTAGGGGCCTTGAAAGGGCTAAGGGAAAACCCAACCTCTCGAATTTCATCATCTGAAGCACCTCTTTCCATTAACTAAACCTCTTGCTACGATACCAAATGGGAAATGGGTATGTGCAAGATCATCATGGAAAAAACAGGCCCTTAAGTGGCAAAAAATTCAAAAAAATCAGAGTTAGGCAAATTGATATAAAAATTTGAATAAGTTATCTATATTATTTAAAAAATATGTAAAAATAGAATCTGTAGAAATTTGAATGTATTTTCTAAACTACTAGGTTTTTCAAAAAAAAAAAAGTTATTTGGTGGAAATTTGAAATTTCAATACAATAGTACTTAAATTTTAGGGAAAAAATAAGAAGTAGGTGTCTGTCTAACCACCCTAATCACAATAAAATGATAATATTCTTTTATAATATCTTAGATATAAGTAGAGGACTCATGTCCCAATGTGATGCATATTTTTTTGTAATTTTTTCTAAGTAAATAATTAATTATAAATTTTTTATTACAACTTTTCAAAAATATAAAAAATCCATATGTCTAACCACCTTAACTTGGTCAAAACTTCATGAAATTCAATTTTTGTTTTTTTAATCCTATAGTATGCAAAGCATAGAATGTGATGCCTTTTTTGGATTTAAAAAATATGATAGCGTTTGAAAGCTATAATTTTTTTTCAATCAGCCTATCAATGAGGACTTTAATCGTAATTCAAATAGAAAATGAATAATAATTACTTATGAAATTCAAAATAAAGCATAATTTATATTGGTGGAAAGATGAGAATCTCCTTTAAAAACCCTTTTCATTTCATCCATTTTGGGTAAAAAAATTGTCATCAGCCACATACCCATCATATTGCCACTTTTTGGCCCATCATGATCTTGAACATACCCAAATAAGATCTAGGATGTCACCCACTACATGATTCTTCGAGGGTGAGTTGGGAAGGCTATAAAAGAAAGAAATATTGGTATGAGCCAGATCATCCTCAGAATTTATCACACAAGCATCAACAAGGACCAACTTAGAAATAGTGTTCCGCTTCTTGTGTCTCGAAGTTGTCATTTGAAAGAACCTATAGTTTTTATCCCCCTCATGAAGCCATTGATTCTTAGACCTTTGTTTCTAGTAAACCTTTCTTTTCAATAATATTATGAAGTTCACTCAACAAGGCCTTTTCTTTAACTAGTAGATCAACCTAAGCACCAGATTCCATTTCTTTTGAACCTATCTAAGCTGATGTTTGAGAGAATTTTTTTCTCAAGTATGTTACCAAAATAACTCCTACTCCATTCCTTTAGATTTAGATTGAGGTTTTTGAGTTTGAAAGCTAGATTGAACATAGTAGAACCATAGCCCTTACCAATCCACCACATGTTTAGAAGTTACTTGAACTAAGGGTGGTATGTACACATCAATTCAAATTGAAAAGTATGGTCACAACCAATCTTTAGAAGAGAAGATAGCGAAAGGGACAAAAAATCCCAGTTGGCATACGTTAGATAGTGATCTAGCCTAACTTGAATAACATTTTCCCCCTTATGTTTATTAGACCAAGTAAAATAACTTCCTTCGAGGTCCATATCACTCAAACCACCATCATATGAGAAATATTTAGGGTCCAACATGCTATCTAAAAGATCCAAAATACCACCTTGCTTCTCAAAGGGAAAAAGGGGGCTATTGAAATCACCCATCACTATCTAGATACCATGCAAGAAATTCTTCCTGCATCTCAACATATGAATCTAGGTTTTCCTCCTTTGAACCACATTATTGGGCACATAGACATTGGATAACACCTAGTCATGAATGCTGAAGCATTGAAAAAAAATTACATTAAGAAAAAAATTATCCTTTAAGATTAGGGATCCTTTGAGAAAGGGATTCAACATTGTGACCATCCCACCAGAGGCCCCAATCTCATCCACCACCAAATACATACAATTTTTCCAAATGAAATTGCTATATTTATCAAACTTAGTAGAAGTCATTTTATTTTCATTTAAAAGGAGAATGTCAGGCTTGAAATCTTTAATGAAATCTCTGAGAATATGCTTCTTATGAAGGCTATTGAGCCCTTGAGTATTCTAAGAGCGGTTCAAAATTTCTTACTCCTACTAGAGCTAACCCACTTCAAAGTAGTCTAATTTTCATTCACAATATCTATTGTCATATTTTTCTATCTAGTGACTTTACCAAGCTTCCTTTCAACCTTAGCAAAAATCCCCACAACAACTGACTTTTGAGGGATATCCAGTTTGGAAGTACTAAGATGACCAACCTTAAATACAACTATAGGTGAGTGGGGAACAACACAAGTGATAAAAAAGATCCCACCTCATCAGGGATCTCATCAGAAGCAACCACCGAATTCAACACAATGTCACCATTCAGTAGAGGGGCAAGTTTAGAGGAGAAACCTAAACTAGCATCTAACAAAGGGGAATCTAGTGGGAAACCCTGGTCTATTGAAAGAGACCAAGGGAGGGATGGGGACACTAGAACCTAGGAAGAAACATCAAGCTCAACATGCATGGGCACCATAAAGGGGGTGCAGTGAACTAGGGAGAACAATCTCATAGGACGTAGGGATGGGTAACATGGTGGACAATGAAGGATCCAATGAGGACAACATCAACACTAGTTTGGAGAAACCAACATCAAGACTAGGAGAAGAGTTTTCCATAGACTTGGCCTTACCAAAAGGGGACTTAAGTAAACCTTTGGGGAGAGCATTGCATATATGACCAATAGTAGAAAATTTATGACAAAAAAAGTAGAGTTTTCATATTCAATGGATGGAGACCACTTACCAAGCTTGGATTCTAGAATAAAAAAGGTTGAGAATGTTGTTTGGTCTCACAACACACCCCATTATTCCCCTTGGAAAAATGTGGACACCCTTTTCTTTTTCTTTTCTCTCACTTTTTCTTGCTTCAATGTTGTTTGGGGGGTTGGTAAAATTGCGAGGTCCATTTTCAATTTGCCTAGTCTTTCTTTAAGTCCTTATTTCTTTCCCGGATTTGGTGTCCTAGTATTTTCACAAAGTTTTATCAATTTACCAAAAAAAAAAATCTTAGAGTTGTTGTGGTTGCATCAAGGATGTTGTATCTTATATTTTTCTTAGTCTCGCCCAATAAGTCATCACCCAAAAGTTATTAATCCTGATGGCCGTATATTCTTGTATTAGAGTTTGATACTTGCTTTTCATTTTTCTTTAGTCACAAGTCAGAAATCGGAGGTTCTATTATGAAATGTTTGAATTACTTTTGATTCCTCTTGAACCCAATTCCTAGTTCTTCTTTGTTCCCGGTTTTCTTTAAAGCTTGGAGGTAAGTGAGCTTGTGTAGAAACCCAGGTGTTCATAATTTGAACCCTAATTCACCATCATTAAACCTTTATTGGAGAAATTAATGTATTGCAATAGGTAATTAATGAAGGTGGTGAAACAAACACGTACTTGGCATCACCTCAAGCATGTATTTGCTTCTATAACACTCTACTTTGTACCATACTGCAAACTTGCAAAGGACATTGAATGAATGAGAATAATATTGTGGTGCACAAGGAAATGTAGATTTTTAGAAGCTAAGAATACAATACTACCAAGGGTTTCAAGGTTACATTATTAAAATATTGTCATCATTATCAAAACTAGAGCACATAAAAAAAAAATGAGTACTTTTGAAGCAAAACCAAAAGATGAATTCAAATAATGCACTTTGCAAGCTATAACAATTGGTGGGATAGCTACTGATACTCATATGGGATGGTCTTCTAATGTAAAATTCCTCACATGGGAACAACAAGAAAATGCTTCTCAATATACCAGGAATGTTTTATCAAGTGGGTTGCTTTTAGTAGGAAGGTTTCCACTAGCAATGGAGGCACCTGAATTGGTTATGGAATGATTAAACCATTACAACCTAGACAAAAGAGTCATTCAAGAGGGAACAACCTATGCAGATCTCTTCGAGAAAGGAATTATATATAAATTTTTGCTTCCTACATTTACTCAGATGTATCAAATTAATATGAAGGAGAAATCCAAAATCTACCTGAGTGTCGAAGAACACACAGTGGTGCTAGGAAGAGATTACCAAACAAACAAAGCCAATTCTAAGATCTATGTTCAACTTAGATGTTCAAAATATTATAACTATGCCAAGCAGGATAGATGGATTGTGAGATGCTAGTAAATTTGAGTCATGGATGTTTATAACTATATCCAAATTGATGGAAGGCCTTGTGCTAATGCATTGGGGAATATTTATTGGTGACAAATTGAATGAATAGATAAAGGCATTTTCAAAGTCCAGGTTTTTTTATATGTCCTCATATGTGATTTATTACTATGACTTGAGAGAAAACAAGCAAGGGTTGAAAAGGATTAGTACTCTAGGTAGAGAAGTAGAAAATAGTTTAATATATGCTCATTTACCCCAAATAACTATCTACAGATACAAGGAGCATTACCAAAGAGTTAATGATGTGTTTTCCATGAAGCTGGTTAGAAAAATGGAAGGCGAAAAAGTAAACATATTGTCTTTGGAAGCACAAAGTGTTATTGAACATTCAGTTTCCAAATTTCACCTACATTAGGGTGGAAGGGTTTGATGGATATCCTTTCATGTTGCCTAGGTACCCTACAAATAAAATTGTGTACTAGAAATGGTAAGATAGTTAAAGCAATCCCAAGCTCTCTATAGCACAACTCATAAAAATGCTTCTTTTATATTTCCTATTGTGATAGGGAACTTAAATATAGTGCAATTAGAATAGCCAATTTGTGTGAAAAGGAGTTGAAAATGTATAGCTTGGAATTATTTCCACTCCAAAGAAAGTATTATGACCTAGAAGAGAACATTTCCAAGAACATAGTTGGTTATCATACTCATGTCCAACATCTAGAAGACTATTGGTTAAATTGTGAAGATGATGACAAAGTGAGAAAAAGAAAATATGAGAGATTGTCATTAGAATCTGCACGAATTCTCAAGATTCATGATATTCTAGATCAGATGGAGGAAGATGATGGTGAATTTTTGAGCAAGGCTTACAATGAAAAAAAATTCTATGATGAACCTATTCCAGAACTGGACTATGAAAGTGAAGAAATAACATTGGTTGATGAATTCATTTGCACCGGTTCTACTACATTCTCAACACTGGATAGATGATTTTTGTAAAGTTTTAAGAGAAAAAAAATTAAACCCACATACTCACAAGATAAAAGAAAGAAATAAAGAGATGAAGACGAGTCCAAGTGTGGGAAACCTGCTAAGAAAAAGAGGAAATTTGGTAAAGCAATTGTTGGTATACCTATTGAAGAGAGAACCCATGAGGCTCCAAGTCAATGAATTTCACTAAAACTAGCTAGTAAGTGTAAAGATGTTGAGTCAGGAAAATTTAAATCAAAATTAAAACCAAAAGTGGCATCTTTGTCAACGAGAAAACCAAGGACGATGCCTAAAATTTATGAAGAAGTGGGAGTAATAAAAAATACTGGTACACAAACAAGGTCTGCATCTTGGAGAGCTACAATATTATTCACCTCCCCCCCTTCAATTAACATAGCTAGTGTAAAATAGGCACTAAGAACTTGAATCTTGTGGTTTTAGATTAAGTTTTTTAGGCATATGAGGTTAGAATCAAAGAAAAAATAGATAAATGGGGCATCATGTGGGAACAATTAAAAGAAAAGAAATGCAAAGATAAACCCATGGTATAGCCAGTGATGGAAGAAATTCTAGATACAGGGTCAATTCCTATGAACATTGAAGAAAAATAATTCATAAAAGGAACACTCACTTCATAAATGAGGAACTGTGATGTTCTTGAAATGGAAACAAGGGAGACTACAGGACATAATCCTACTGATGATTTGGTTATTGAAGAAACATTTGATTCCCATCATTAGCTAGGGAATAATCAAAATGATAATGAGAAACCACAAGTCTCTGAAAAATAAAAGGAGGACTAGGTTAAAATTGAAAATGTAGAACCTTCACAAGTTTTAGGTGAGAAGGTTAGAAATGTGGAAAATCCTGATGTGGCTGGATATGAAGAAGGTGATGTCCTAGGAGATGATTTTGAACACCTAGTTATATAGGAAAATATAAGTCTTGAAATTTAAGAGATAGTGTCAAATCCTGGTAATCCAGAATCTATGCCAGAGAATATTGAAGATGTTCCTATTCTAGAAGATGTAACAAATAAATTCGAAGATGTAAGAGAAGAAGTTCCTAAATAGACTAGAAACCAGGAATAGAGAAATGTTACAAAGGTGGAGCAAAATGAAGATGCACCTGATTGGTTAATCAAAGAATTGACTTCCCCAATGGAAGTGGAATTGGTACCTCTAGATCTTAAAAGTTGTATGCAAGAAGTGGAGACTCCTAAACCTAGGAAAAGAGCTAAAATGAAACATGTAATATAGATGAATATAGATGGAGGAAAAAAAATCCATATAGCTACACTAGGAGAAGATGAAAATAGACATGAGATAACACCTAAGGAGTATAAGATAACAATATCAATGTTGGAAACTCATCCTAGACAAAATAATTAGAAGAAATGAAGATGAATTTGGATGCAAGCATTTCCAGGGTATAGAATAGTAAATGGAAGAAAAGAGAGTTGAAAGAACAAGTTTCTATCCTAGATAATTTTGTAAATTCATTAACCCAATGTGGTCAAGCACAAACTGAATTTCCTTAGAATAAAGTACTTATGTCACAAGAATAGGTGGATGCCATTGTAGAAATTTTTGATAGGATGAATATATTTGAGGAGTGGATTGAGTATTGGGTAAGGAAAGTACAAGAATTTATTATAGATGAAATTAGGAAATACAAGGAAGCACACCATTGGTTTGAAAAATCTAGAAGATTGGAAGGAGAATGCAAATTTCACCAGGAACAGGTTGATGCTGAAAAGAAAAATATAGAAACTCTAATGCAAATAGATGTCCAAGAATTGATAAGAGGAAACATAATTCCATAACAAGAAGTTCCCTTATGTGAAAAATGGAAGAAATAGTTAATTTGGGAAGGTGACACATTAATACAATGTATATAAATTTTTCAAAAGGCCACTGAGAAATGCAGTAAGCTGATTGATAAAGATCAAGATTTTATTGAGGTATTAGCACATAAATATTGTGATCCTCAGACACTAGGACAAGAGGGTAAAGAAGAAAAATATTTCAAGGAATAGATTGAGAGAATAATTAAATACCCTATAATTTAGTTGTTAACTCGAGAAGTCATTGATGAGATCATACATTGCAAAAACACTATAGTCAAATATGAGACCGAGAAAGTGCAAAGGAATGCCAATATACTCCAGATATCAGAAGATTACTCCAAGCTTAAGTTTAGTTGGAAGGAAATACATGAAATTTCAAAAGAGCATGTGCATCAAATATTGAATGCTTTCTGAGAATATCAGATGAAGAAAAATGAAGAAAGGATCCTAGAAACCCAAGCTCTAAGTGATATATGAAGTACCAGATATCGAATACTGGAAGTGTCACAAGGGAATTTTGTTGAAGTTGATTTTGCAAGTTGTTCCCAGTTCTTATAGAATTTTCTTGTCTAGTATCCTAAGGAATCCTGATAGAATTATTTTATGTGGAGTGTTGTGCACTAGATTTTGTAGATTGAAGGTTGTTGATGTTGAAGAAGTCAAAGCTTTGACTTTATCTAAAAGATTTTGATGACAAATGGCATATGCCACATGCTACATTTTGATTTGTTATTTTTGATTCTCTTGATAGAATTTAAATTTGAACTCTAGGGGCCTTGTTTCTATAAAAGGCCATTGATTGCTTTACATTTCTTTTAAGTTTAAAATTTGTGGATGTTGGAAGAGCCAAAAGTTCTCTAAGTTTTGTTATTTTTTCCTATTTTTTGAATCATTTTAGACTAAACACTTGCATGGACATAGAACTTAATCAATTATCAAAGCCAATTTGATAGCTACCTAGCTCATGTATCTTTTATAGCCGGTTTTGGTTAGTTCAACCAAACAAGACTATGTGCTACATTGATTAAATCTTGGGGCATGCATGGTGAATAACTAAGAGATTTTTTGTTTTTGAGTATTTGTATGATTTATTTTAGATTAGATGTTTAAGTTTCAGAAAATGTTTCAAAAAATATATGAATGAATGGAAATTTATTGAAAATATTTCATTTTCAATGAAGTTGTTGAATGCTTAAAGCCTAATCTACTTAAGTGATAGCACAATTGTTTGATGTTCATGAAATATTATTGTAAATCTTTTGATTTCATGAAAATACTATATGATTGAACTGAAAATATTGTATCTAATGCTTATGATTCTTAATGAAATTGGAGACAACCATATTCCCTTTGAGATTAACATCAATATCACATCATACCCTGAAGTGAACCTAGAATGGTTAAGACTTGACTACCAAAGACTTGGAATTGAATTGAGTCATCCTTTTTTCTATTACATGGAGAAATCCCTTAAGGTTTCCCTAGTTAAGTCTTTCAAGAAAGATAGGTTCCTCACAGTTTTCCTTGTGAGTATTTTATTTGCATTGTTGCTATGAGTGAGATCATCATCAACATGAACTGGTGCTAGAAGGAGGGCCTCTTTGTTGTTCTCTTGGTTTCATCAGGTTTGAAAATGGATTTTTGTAGAGCCACTAGATCTTGATATGGTGATCCTTGTGTGACTTTGGTCAAGATTAGTGGTCAAACATCATCTAGACCTCAAAATTTTGGAAGTGTAAGTACAAATTTGGAAAATACGACTATTATTATACTACCACCACCTCCCATAGCAATGGTTATCTTCAATGTAGAGTCACCAATTCAATTTGTTGTGTATAATGGTTTACCAAAAAATCCTGATAGGTTGTGTCCTAAATATTATTTTCACAAAGATGCAAAAGAACATATCAATACCTTTAATGATACATGTTTTAGAGCAAGGATTCAACATGAAGATGTCACGTGTAGGTTGTTCCCGTATACCTTAAGTGATGAAGTTTACCAGTGGTATATCAACCTACCTCGTAAATCAATTAGATCATTTCAAGATATGGAAAGTAAATTACTGGCTAGATTTAGAACACTAGTCGATCCTACCTTGTTATATCACCAATTTGATAAAATGAAGAGGTTCGATGGAGAACCTATAACTGCTTTTAATGATAGGTTCTATAAGGCTTATTCTAGGTTACAAGAAACTTATGTAGTGGATAATTTTTCTGCTATTGTAGTTTATTATACAAGATCCTTTAACTATTATGTTTGTGAAACGAAGGGAAAATTATCCCACTACTTTACCTGAAGCCTATGCTAAAGCCGTAAGTGTAAATTTAGAAATGAAACACCTCGAAAGTGGATTGCCTACAAATGGCGGAAATGGATTAAATAATTATTCTATCTCGAGTGTGAATGGAGTCCTTTTAAATCATCCAATGACTCCTAATGCTTTTCCCTCAATGGTTCAGAATGATATATTTCCTCATAATGCTTTCTTTCAACTAGCAAATAGTTAAGCTTTAGTCCCTCACCCTAGTCCAGCTATCAAAAAGTTGCATCCTAATGGAAATTCTTTCTTCTCGCAAACTCAAGAATTTCAAAGTGTTAAAATTATAGATGATAAGGAAGAAATTAAATAAATCATAGCTCAACTCAAAAGGTTAACCACAAATGTTACACATTTAAGAAATCAAAACTTTTACTCTCACAATAACAATTAAAAGTTACAAAGTCAAGCATACAACACTCCCAGACCACCTAGACCTTGGATCACACAACCAAATAATGGAGGGATATCCACACCTTCATATGAAGCAAATTAATATGATGATAGATCCACATTAAAGGTGAATTTAGTTGATCTTTTGATGAAGAATTGGTGTAGAATTCATAATACAAATACTCATGCTAAAGTGGATTGTCCACAATTTAAAACTGCTTCAAATATTTTCCTAGTTGCTACACACTATAACAAACAGTGTGTTTCCCATCCTCCTAATGGAAATGAATTGGTTAGATAGTAGGATATGATTCTTCCTTATTCCTTGAAAGTTATGAACATATTGAGTCACCTACTATTGTTAAAAGTTATACTCATGAATATGAAGGATATAGTTCCACTATGACTTTAGAAACATATATATTTCCTTATCAAGATGAAAATGAGGCTCAAGTAGAAGTTGAAAAAATTCATGCTTTTCAACAATATTAGAAAGGACATAGTTATAATCTGAGAAGTAACACAAATTATAGAAGTAAATTAAAGGGGCTATTAACTATGTCATTTATACCTAACAACTTTAATACTCCACCTGATGATGAATCAAGCAATACCCTAGGGTTACCTAAGATAACCTCTCATTGTAATTCATGAAATGTTTCATGGAGTGAGAAGGTAGATTTCACTAATCAAAACAACTTGAATAATTATTTAATGGAAGATATCAAAAAGGTAAAAATCAGGATTTCTTTATTAGAATTGCTCATAACACTTATGATCAAGAAAGATTTTTTGAATACTTTAGAATATCTTCTAAAGGAAAAAAAATTGTTCCTATGGTGGATGCACAAGTAGCCTTTTACAAAGGAAAATTAGAATCCCCACCATTTTTACTCATACTGGGAATACTTGGTAAAAATATTTATAATTGTCTAGTAGACTTTGGAGTGTCTACTAATGTGATGCCTTTGTCCATATGTGAAATGCTAGGGTTAACTCCGACAAGTTATTTAAAGAAAGTTACTCAACTTGAAAAAACTAAAGTAAATGTGGTTAGAGAATTAACAAATACTCACATGCAACTAGCATAAGATCCCAGGATTCAGTATTATATAGATATTTAGGTCATCGAGATACTTGATACCTACATCATGTTATTGAACAAGGATTGGTCAAAAACTTTAAATGGATACATGGCCACAAATTTATCAAATATGTGGTTACCATTGAAAGGAATTCCTAATCAAATCAGAATTGAAAGAGAACCACGTATGAAATACATGATTACTCATTACAATAAAAAAAGTTCTATATATTGATGTAGAACCAAGGGTTTATAAAATACGAAGTTCAAGAGCTAAAATAGAAGAAGTATTTACATGCAATAATGAAAAGAAAAATTAGATAACTCATGGAAAAAATATTTTAATTATATATGTTGTGCATATTTTGCACACACGCCCCATTCGGAATGGGGACCCTCTCTTCCTGTTGCCTTGCTGGGTTGTTTTGTATCATTTCCTCATTTTGTGTGCCCCCAATTTTGGTGACTAAAATGGTCAATGAGCCTCATAGTATCATTTCAAGTTGACCATCTTTCACCCCACAATTTTTTTTTTAAGACCTTTGGGTCCTCCGGGACCACCCTACCGGATTTCCTTGGTCAGATTTCCCTGCTTGGTCGATTCACTTTTTCCTTCATTTTTTACTTTGGGGACAAGTTTCCTATGGATTTGGGATGTTTTTGTGGTGACTAAGTGAACTTCCAAGGTTTCGTTAAGTTTCAGGAAGTTGCAAAAATTTCATTCTAGGACCTAGCCCCTCCGTGGCCATTTTGAACATCCGTCGACCCCCGACAACCTGGCATTCAGAACCTGGCCCCTTCGTGGCTATTTCTAGGATCCCATCCCTCCTTGAAATTTTTAACATCTATTGGCCCTCGATGACTTGGCCTCTGGAACCCGGCCCATCTATGGCCATTCTGGGACTCTGCTCCTTCGTGGCCAGTTTGAACATTTGCCAGCCCCCTGCGACTCAGCCTCTAGAAACTAATCCCTCCATTGCCGTTTCTGAGACTCTGCCCCTTCGTGGCCTTTTTGAACATTTGTCAGCCCCTAGTGACCCAACCTCAGGAACCCAACCCCTTCGTGGCTATTTTGAACATTTTCCAGCCCCCAGCGACCGAACCTGCAGAACTCGGCCCCTTCGTCGCTGTCTAGGACTTTCCTTCTAGGCCACCATTTGCTCATTGCCATTTCATAGGGTGGTGACCCTCTTGATTTCCCCTTCCAAGCTTCCACTTTTTTTAAAATGAGTCCAATCTTGAGGAAGTTTTTCTTGGCACTCTTTCTTTCCCTTTTCCCATGTGCTATAATTGAAAAATACTGGTTTTGCAGGGTTTTGTGAGTTATAGGAACTTCCCTTCCAGTTTGTTGTCCCCCATTTGCTATCTTCCTTCTTGCCACCTTCCGTTCATCACTTGACATCCTTTGGTACTTCTAGGTCTAGCCTTGGGGAATGTTGTCCCTTGTTCGCTGCCCAAGTTCCCTTTGGTCTCACATTAATGTTTATGGTCCAAATGAGCTCCATATATGGATATTATGATCTTTTGATGATACATGGATGGATCTAACAAGGATTTTGCAAGGGTTGGCTAATGTTTGGCTTAATTTATTTATGAAATCACTTATGGTGTTTTATGTACATAGGATTCAAGGATCCTACTACAGGTTTGTCAGGAGACCCATCAAGAAAGATGAACAAGGAATGTACATAGCTCCTATCACCATTTGTTTCATGTTTGCCTCTCCCCCTAGCACCCACCAATAGGGTCAGTGTTAGAAGAAGGCCTATACCAAGGAAGTCAATGAAAAAAAGGCAACAGAGTGACCTTGAAGAAGGCATGAGGAAGTTATCGTACTTTTCACTAGATGATGATGACCTATCCCTCGAATCAAGGGCAACCAATCCATTGATGTCAGTCATTGGTGGGCCCATTTGATCCAATAAAGAACACTACAAACACATCAAGCAAAAGGAAATTTTTTGGAAGTTTCAATAACAGTGAAAATGGAAATCAACAAGAGGACAAATTTCTATAGTGACCGGCCACTAAAATACAAAATAGGGAAAAGACAAAATTGTATTTTAAAATTACTAGATAATGGGGGGTAGGTGAAACCCTAATGTAAACAAATCTGGGCCATTCGATGTAATTAAATCCTATCCATTCATTTTGGCTTTGGAAAACTATAAATAGAGGCTTGCCACTCATTTGTAAAAGGTTGGAGAGCTATTGTAAAAAGTATTTTCAGCAATAGAAGACAACATTGCATGATTTTATGGATGTTCTCTTTGATTTTTCTCATCTTGCATGCATGATTCTACCTTCCATATTAGTTTTAGTTGTAGATTCTTGAATGGAAGTGTAATGAAAATTGTTGTTATGGTATCTAATGAAATTTTAGCCCATAATTTTAGCACTTGTTGATGACAAATTATTGTGTAAAGTTAGCTTGGGCTTCTTTATTACATTGTTGCAACTTAGTTCAATTTCATGTTCATGATGTGCATGTGCAATCTGAAAATCAACATACCTTAGGAGATTGCACTAGTTTTGTGTAGTTGTAGTCTTCTCTTGGTCAAGAAAAACCTAGTTTAGGGAGTTTGTCTACTATAGTATCCTCCATGATCACTGTTCATTCATACTTTTAGATCCAAGAACCTTCTCTCTTCCCTTCCCTTTTTCCTTTTTTTAATGAGTGACCTATTCTAAGGTTCATTGCACATTGTAAATCCAAATCCAATGATGAAATGGAGTTCAAGACTATTGTTTGAGCCTATAGGAAATGCACAACAACTCTCCCATCTTAAGAACTCCATTTGTAGAACTAACTTCACTACTTTGTAACTCATCCATAAGTCCGCCTTGTGATTCTAGCAAATCACATAAATCAACTGAGATATTTTAAGCACTGTCAAGACCTGACATTAGAGACCTCGGGATAGTGTTCTACAATCTGATTTTGGAAGATTTTATTTCAAGAGAGGTAGTGCATCTATGCATTGCTTGTGTTGAGATCTCTTTTAATGCTAAAAATCTAATTTTTTTGAAGGAAAGTAGAAGCTAAGTCAAAATGGAGTAGCATGGACAAATTAGCATCACTCAGCTACATGCAGATTTGAATAAGAGACTGAAGAAGCCATTGCAACAATTTGTGTTGGTGGATAGATTTCAGATCTATTGCACTCGTAGGCACAACGAGTTGGGGTGTTTGACTTTCTTAAGTAGAATTGAAAGGGTCTTACAAGGAGAAATTCCCTTCTGGGAAATATATCTACCTTTAGCCCTTGTAGACCTAGAGGAAGAGTTGACAATCATGGAAGCCAAAGTGTTCAGGGAGCTAACCCAAGAACATTTGAGTAGCAAGGATGGACCAAGATTGGAGGAATTACTAATGGAAAGTTGTAGATTTCACAATGCACCACATTCATAATGTACGTGTCCATCATGTGACAATGTATTCACTCAAGTCAAGGGTTGTTTAGAAAGGTTGGAGCAGCCAACTCCCAATGAAGAGAAGTTATCCCATGAGACAAAAGAGCTTTCAACATCCAGAGGACAGCAAAGTAAGGATGAACCAAAAAAATTGATACAAGTTTATGTTGGAGCAATAGACATTGAAGTTGAAAACCAGAAGGAAGAAGTAGATTTCCCTAGGACAACAAAGTACCTTGGTGAAAATATGATTGAAACTAATTTAGAAGGCCTTCCCTCCACCAATCAAAGGAAGTTCTCCACTCCAGTAGAAGATAAATTGGTAGGTGAAGATGAACCAATGAAGTCTGCAGCCACAGATGTTAGGACAACCAACTCAGATGCTAAAAATTAGAAAGAGGAAAGGGATGGCAATCTTGCAAAAATAGAAAATGATAACGAAGACATAAGTGAAATCAAATTGGAAGACCTCTCCTTCATAAAAGACAATGATCAAGAATCTGAAAATGAAGATTCAGAGGGGTGGGCATAAATACAGGTCACAACTATTCACTATCTGACCTTCTTTTAGGGTGATGATGAGAACCTAGTAGCAGAAAGATATGACCAACTCGTCTCCAAATTAGAAAAGGATTGGTCTGAACTAAGATGTCAAGTGGATTTGGAGGTATTGATGCTACCAAATTGGTGCAAAATTCATGATTCATCACACTCTGAGTTTATATGTGAGCTATGCAAAGAGGCTATTGAACAAGTTAGAGGACAAGTGGAGCATCCAAGTTCTTGACCTCCTCTACTTGCTACCCATATCGAAGAAGAACACCAAAAGCTTGAATCAAGTGATGGCTCAGCTGAAGGCAGTCCTCAAGAGGATGTTGAGGCAGCAATAGAAGAAGGATGAAAACACAATCTCAAGCCTCTGGTGATGAAGTAGATCAAGCGGGAATGATATCCACCAGTCATCAAGAAGTTCTTCCTCTTGAAGAGCAATTGTGCACCATGGATGATAGGATTTTTGGCAAGTCCTTGGAGGGAGATTGCATAGTGAATTTTGGTCCCCTTGATGAGGTTCCATCATTTGATGATTTATTTCCATTAGGATTTGTTCTATGATGGTATATCAGTGGAGCAAAGGAGTATGTCCCAGATGTTAGAAGCGATGAAGACATACTTCTTGAGCCCCCGAACGGTGATGCACTATAGTCTCTGGATTGGGAGAGGGGTTCCTTCTCTATCTATAGTGATAGTGAACAGGGGGAAACAAGTGAATGTCATGATGAGATGCATGAATAGAAAAAAGAAGAAAATGAAGGTGCAGGTATTGAGATAGATGCCAACAGAGATGAAGCACCCGATTGACTACACGATGCAACTCAGAGTCCTACCATGATTGTTGTTGATCCTCCTTCACATTCAGGGAGTTGCAATAGGAAATATTTTTCCATTGCATTTTCCCACAACATAGAACATCATATAAATAAGGAAAACACTTGGGAAAAGAAGTGGGACAACATGCTACCTTTTGAGGACAACAATCAAGTGGACACAAAGTTTGTGAAAGATCAACCAGATGAAGTCTATCTTCTCGAAGAACAACTAATATGGAACGCCAATCCCACACAGGACATGGAAGAAGTTCTTGTTGCTCTGTTCTCCTTGACTTATGTAGGCTTGATGTATGAAATGTTGCACCACCTAGTGCCTCCATCTGAAGCAACCAATGCACCTATCGACAAAATTGTGCTCACTCTCGGTTGTCCAAGGCTTCCACCTCTATGTGATGAAATCCAGGTTCCATCCTTCCTTTCCCCTATTAATTTTCATAGCTGCATTTATCATTTTGATTAGGGGAGTGAGGGAAGGAAAACATTTTTATGGATTAACCATGGGTTTGAAGAACCTCTTCAACTACTATTTTTTTGGGATTATGTGAATAAGTTTGAATGTTGCAATGTTGAACTTCCTTTTTTTGAATATAAGGATAAATATGCATGGTTAAGAACTACAACAATCACCTGATTGCTTGTGCATGCACAAAATACAATGAACGTTAATGTCAGCTCACCCTACTTGAACACAGTTCTTTGTAAATATCTTTGTACATAGCCCATTTTGAGTAGTATAGGTTTCCCGTAAATACTCTGCTTTCCTCCTTTCCTTAGGTTAGTTGGTTTGTTGTAGGTTGTTTGCTTTAGAGTAGTTTCTTCACTGTCCCACTTTGGTTTGTTTTAGTGTTTTCTTTTCATTCACTTTGCTTCTATTTTGCTACTGCTTTGCTATTTTTTTGCTTGGGGTCCCTCTAACTTTAGCTAGGCACATCTGTGCACATAACAACCATACTTATCACCTGGAGTTATTTTACTTATTTCTTTGTCAAACTCTAATTGAGTTTTCAGAGTGGATGGTGAGGATCTTCTATTGGTGTCAATTGATCTGGGTGTTTGATTCAAAGAGGATACGTCATTGGTTGGTTTGTTTCTAATGTATTTTAGAATCTTATATCTCTCACATCTTAAGAACCTGACAGTCGTTGTTGGTCCTTTGTGAAGTCTAGTTAAGTGAAAAATTTAAAATTTTACTTCAATGCCACTACGATTCTTAGCCCTGAGTGTGAGCTTCAATGCTTGCAGGTTGAAATAAAAGGAGTTAGAAATTGCAAATAAAAGGAAAATAAACAAAAGAAAGAAAGAAAAATATTAAAAATCAGAAGAAGAGGAAATTCAACTTTTCAGGGCTATCCGAGCAACTCTATCGGGGCTATGGATGCCTGGCCAACAATAGAGCAATGTTTGGAAGAATCACAATGACAACCTTATCAGGGCTATGGATGTCTGACTGGTAGTGAGGAAATGTCCCAAATGCTTTTGGAGTTAGAATAAACTACGTAGTTTAACTTGATAGAGCTTGGGTTCCTATAGCATCTAAAGGATGGGAATTAACACAACTACACACACTTGGATTTTCAGCATACTGAAGGGTAGGTTGGCTAGTGGTTATGATCCTTTGGTTGAGTGTCTAGTTTGTTTTCTCTAGCATGAAGGTTAGAACCAAAGATTCTTTATTCGTGATTCCAGTTTGTCATCAAAATGCTCTAGAGCATTTCCCTAGCGAGTTGCCATTTGTTGTGCATGTTTTGCACACATGCCCCATTCAAAATGGGGACCCTCTCTTCCTATTGCCTTGTCGAGTCATTTTGTGTCATTGCCTCATTTTGCATGCCACCATTTTTTGCGACTAAAATGGTCAACGAGCCTCATAGTATCATTTCAAGTCTACCATGTTTCACCCCACAAATTTTTTTTTAGTCCTTCTGGTCCTCTGGGTCCACCCTACTAGATTTCCTTGGCCAGATTTCCCTACTTGCTCAATTTGATGTTTCTTTCATTTTTGACTTTGGGGACAAGTTTCCTATGGATTTGGGATTTTTTTGTGGTGCCTAAGTGAACTGCCAAGGTTTCGTTATGTTTTGGGAAGTTTTGAAAATTTCATTTCGAGACCTAGCCCTGCCATGGCCATTTTGAACATCTGCCGACCCACAACAACCTAACCTCTGACACTCGGCCCCTTCATCGTCATTTTCAAGAATCCATCCCTCAGCCATTTTGAACATCCACCAGCCCTTGGGGACCCAACCTCCAAAACTCGGCCCCTCTGTGGCCTTTTTGAACATCCACCGGCCCCCGACAACTTGGCCCTTTCATGACTATTTTTGGGACTCCACCCCTCCATGGCCATTTTTGGGACTTCATCCCTTTGTGGTCATTTTCAACATTCATCGACCCCTGGCGACTCGACCTCTAGAACCCAGCCCCTCCATCGCCATCCTAGACTTTCCTTCCAGGCCACCATGTGCTCATTGCCATTTCAAAGGGTGGTGACCCTCTAGATTTCCCCTTCCAAGTTTCTGCTTTTTTTTAAATGAGTCAAATCTTGAGGAAATTTTTCTTAGCACTCTTTCCTCCCCTTTTCTCATGCGCTATAATTGAAAAATCTTGGTTTTGCTAGGTTTTGTGAGCTCTTGGAACTTCCCTTCTAGTTTACTGTCCCCCATTCATTGTCCCCCTTCCTTCCACCTTCCGTTTGTTGCTCGACATTCGCCATTGCTTCCAAGCCCGACCTTGGGGAATGTTGTCCCCAGTTCACTGCCCACCCCCTTTGGGCTTGCATTAATGTTTATGGTCCAAATGATCTCCAAATATGGATATTATAATCTTTTGATGATGGATGGATGGATATAACAAGGAGTTTGCAAGGTTTGGATAATTTTTTCCTTAATTTATTTATGAAAGAACTTACGACATTTCATGTACGCAATATTCAAGGAGCCTACTGTAGGTTCATCAGGAGACCCATTGAGAAAGGTGTAGACATGCAAAATTAGCATTATGCATTCATCAAGTAAATCAAGCTTCACGTGCATCCACTCATTCAGTTAATCAGGATCACCTTCATTCATTCAGCAGGTAATTTCATTAATCTCCATCTCCTAAGGTCATTTATTTAAAATCAAATAAACATTATCATTAGCCTTTCAATAAATCAAACATCCATTTAAATCAAATCCTAAATCATATTCCATCATTTTCTGATTTAAATAAATCAAATATCAAAGTCCTAAAAGTCAACTCACCTAATCATCATTAAACTAACATAATCATCATTTATTTAATCTAATCCTGATTAAATGCTATAATCTCACCCACTTGCATTATCTAGATTTAGCCACTTGCACAAATAAATCAATTTTATTGATTTATTAAAAAACCCTCATTTTCCCTCAACATGACAAGTTGATTTGTCCATCCAACATTGCATTAATTGCTATTTTTCTTGTCCCCCTCTCAAAATTTATTGCAAAATTTGAATTCAAATTCTCCCTCTCATGGGCACTCTTCCCAAATCTTGCACACTCATCAACCACTCACATGATGACAAGTGTCCTCATCTCATTGGCTTGTTTTTGATCCCACATTGCTCTCTCATATGCATTCTTTCAACTTGATAATCTATAAATGAGAGGCTTCATCCTTCAAGAAAGGTCTCCAGAATCTTTATGCAAAGTCACTCTCTTGGTTTGAGAACTGATTTTGTTCATCCACTCCACAATCTTAGCATTTTCATCTCCAATCTCATACAAGGTTACTCTCTTCAATGGAGAGCTAATCTTGTCCATCTTATCATCATCATCTAAGCTTATCAATCAAGGATTGGGAAAGGGTCACTAGCACATGTGACACCAATCCACTATGAGATGAAGTTGATTCATGTTGTTTGTATGATTATTTGGTTTTTCTTGTTGTTTTAATATCTTACTTAGCATATCTTGTCCATCTTAGCACTATTCCCCGTAATAGGCATGTGTGTCCAACTCCATTATGAATCCTACCTTGTGATCTCCATCTGGAATGTTATTCCTCAACCCCATGAATTCTGAGAGCGCTTCATCGTTTTCGAATGTATCGAGAACTGGTGGTCCTCGTTGGTCATAGTCGATCAATTGGGGGTAGACTAAGCGGATCTCATGATTTTGACTATCTGGTTCAAAGGATATGGTACTAATCATACACATGGTGGTATCTTCGAATAACCTAGGTAGGTTGGATAAGGTATCTTCGTCATCGCTACTAATGTAGGGCTCAATTATAAAATTATGCATGTCTATCCCTATGGGTATTGGGGAGTGCACTTGTACTAGGACTGGCTGAGGAGAGACATTAACCGTTCTAACTAGAGGACTTCAGCCACGTATTTTTATTCTCGGAGTGGCACATCCAAGACCAAGATTTGTTATGGGTCGCGTCTCTGGCATGATAGGTGTTATGAGCCCATTGTCATTTTGTCCTATTCTTTGATTTCAGTCATAGCCCATCGCAAGCATCATGTGTAGGCCTTTGCTTCTTTCATCCATTGGTAGATTAGCTATTGGTCTTTCATCTTGATACAACATGTTTTATGGATCTGCTTCAATTACCTCATGGCCAAGGTCTCCCCACCTTGTGAATTCAGGATAATTTTGAGGATAGGTTTGTGATGTGGGAGCTTGATTTTCTTGAGGGCGTCCTCGTGATCTTGTAGATTGTGTTAACTCTCCTATCACAAAAGCATTGTTAGGGAGCCTATAACTTCCACAACCATCCTCCTAGATGATTAGCTTGATATCGGATATGGTGGGAATGGCGGGTGTCTTTATCGCAGAAGTGGACGTGAGAGTGGCAGGATCGATGTATGATGTGGATGGGCCCTCATCATTTTTCGGCACTTGGGGGATTTTGTAATATTTGGCTTCAAGGTTCTTGCAGTATGAAAATGGCTCAGGATCTCCATGGACAATAACCTCTTGTCCATTATGTGTGAATTTCAGACATTGGTGGAAGGTTGATGCTGTGGCTTTCATCGCATGGATCCATGGGCATCCCAAGAGGATATTGTATGGCAAGTCGAGGTCCAAGACCTAACAAGTGGTTTCCATGAGCGTCGGCCCTACTTGGATAGGGAGCTTAATTGTGCCCTGAAACACTCTTTCTTGGTCATCATATGCTCTTATTGTGATGCCCTTGCCTTTTTCGATGGAATCTTCTGATATTTTCAACTGCTTGATGAGGCTAAAAGAACAGATGTTCAAACCTGCACCTCCATCCACCAAGACCCTTTTGATTTTTCTTTTGTTCACAATGACCTCCAAGTGAAGTGTGCGATTGTGAGATGGTTGAGCGGGAAAATCTTGGTCAGAAAACGTAAGGAGATTAGGTGTTATGATGTTTCTGACCATAGCTTGGAATTGTTCCGCATCGAGGTCTGCGGGGATGGTAGATGAGGCTAATGC
This sequence comes from Sequoia sempervirens, assembly GCA_007258455.2. Taxonomy (NCBI): domain Eukaryota; kingdom Viridiplantae; phylum Streptophyta; class Pinopsida; order Cupressales; family Cupressaceae; genus Sequoia; species Sequoia sempervirens. The sequence goes on from VDFB02105785.1 coordinate 564,681,494, forward strand.
TTCCTCAAGGATCTTTTTATGCGCTGATGAGATTTTTAACAACTCCATGATGGAGATGTGTGCTGGCGTTCTTTTGAGTTGGTCTACAACATTGTATCTATACGAAATGGCTCTTGATGTAGGGACTCTATTGGGTTGGGATGATCCTACAATGGTGATTTTGCCACCTCTTGTGGTGACTCCACAATCTTCAACATGGGTGCCTTTGATGGTGATGACCATGCAATTTTCATTGAGGTTGGAAACAACTATTTCGTATACATGATTTACACTACCTTTTCCTTTATCCTTGTTATTCCCTTTGTTGCCATGATTCGGCATCGGATTCGTGTAGATTTTAAGGTCCTGATTCCCTGTAGGTGGTTCCACGTTTATGATTCTTTTGTCAATGAGATCTTGTATGATGTTCTTGAGTCTCATGCAATTATTTGTGGTCTGGCCTTTGATTTTGTGGAACTCACATAGTTGATTTTCATTGTACCAAGGAGGTTTGACATCAGGTTCTTGATAATTCTCAAATGTAGGAGCTTGGATGAGTTTTTCGTCGATTAGCTTTTTCATGATGTCCTCAAGTGGTTCCCCCAAAGTAGTGTATATTCGTTTAGGGTATGTTTTGCGTTGAGGTGGTCCTCTTTGGTTGTTGATGTTATTGATGGTGGGATTATTAGGTTGGTATGTTGTGTGATGAGTGTTTTGGCATTGTGGTTGGATTTGCGGTGCGGGTGTATTTTGACATGGACCACTAATGACCACCTTGGCATCGACGACGCCATCATTAGTGATGTTCTTGTTTCTCACCCATGTACAAGGTTTATCATTGTAATTAGATGATGGGCAGTTATTTTATGGTTCATGATATGACGTTGATTCGATGGGTTGAGTCACAAGGGCTCTTTTGATGATAAGTGCCTTGGAGATCAATTGATCGTATGTGGTGATACCCTAAACTTTGAGATGGAATGATAGGTGAATTTCAAGGTTGGCTATGATTGTGTAGACTTGTTGCTCTTCTGGCATGGTCCACTTGCTCTGATTGGCCTTGGATCGCCATCATTGAAGAAATGAAGCAAAAGATTCATTTTTTCCTTGTTTTAGAGCGTATAGTTCTTCGAGACTAACATCCATTGTAATGTTACATGTGTAGTTTCTAATGAATTCATCTCTGATTTCCTGGAATGTTCTCATGCCTGAGGGTAAGTGAGAGAACCATTCTATAGCATTTCCTACCAAGCTCCTAGGGAATAGCTGCATCAGATAAGTATCGTCATATGCAACCTCCATACAATGAACCTAGAATTCCCTGATGTGATCTTCAGGGTTTCCTGTCCCTCGATATTTGTCAAATTTAGGGATCTCAAATCCCTTAGGGAATGGTTTCATGTCTAGGCTCCTATCAAATGGATAGGGACACAAGTTGCTTTGTGTTTTGGTTGTCCGCCCCGACTGAAGGTCGAGGACTTGTTGTGATAACAACCTGAGTTGTGTCGTTACATCACCTTGTGGATCAATGGGTGGCATGAATGTGTTTTGAGGTGTTGCAATCATGTTTTGTATGGATGGGTTGGTTGGTGCATTGTTCAATGGTATTGGTATGTTGTGGCGGGCGAAGTAGGCTTCTACTTGCTTTTGGATGAATAATGCTTGTTGTTGCTCTTGTTGTTGTTGCGCTAGGATTTGTGCTTGTTTTTGCACTTGATGTTGTTCCAACAACGCTTGTTGTTGTGCTTGCTGTTGCGCTTGTTGTTGTTCTAACAACGCTTGTTGTTCTGCTTGTTCTTGTTCCCACAACGCTTGTTGTTGGGCTGCCAATTCTGCTGCTTCTTGCTGCTCTTGGTATTGCTTTAGTGCTTATTGATATGCTTGCATTTGCACTACTTGTGCAAGAAGTTGTGCTTGAGTTTGCGCTTGCACTTGCGCTGCTTGTTTCTATAATAAAAGTTGTGCTTGAGCGACCCTTTGTGCTTGTAATGCTTGTAATGATTGGGTGGCTTGTGCGGCTTGTTGTTGTTGTTGTTGTTGTTGTAATAACGCTTGAGCTTCTTGTGCTTGTTGCGCTTGTAATGCAGCTTGTGCAACTTTGGCAACTTGCGTAGCTTGAGCGGCTTGTTGCACAGCTTTTTGTTTCTGCACTTGTTGGTATCCTCTTTGAAAAGTGGCTTATAATGTTGCATCAAATTGGTTTGATGTGGTGAACGTTGGTGGTGGTGGGGGTGGTGGTGGGTTTGGAATGGTGGTAGATGATGATGTTGCGTTGATTATTTGGTTGGTGGATGGTGTTGTCATGTTGATTACGTGATTGGAGGATGGTGTTGTTGATGTGGTAAGTGGCATCAATGATGTGATTGGCCCTTGAGAGACCATGCTTTGCAATTTTGTGGGGGTGTTTGATGATGTTTCAATTGCTTGTGTGTTTTTTGTTTGTTGTTGTGATGTCAACAATAAGTTTTGAGCATTTGGAAAAATGTTTTGATTGATGGTTGGGATGTTGTTTTGATTGATACTCGGTAGAGGGGGAAGCCCTAAACCAAGGAGTGATGTAGATGACAATGGTGATGGTGGGAGAGGTGGAAATGTAAGGGGGGTGAATCCTTGTGAGAGTGTTGTGGTGTTGAAAATGCCCCCTGGTCCGAACATGTCTCCCTCCTTTTGTGAATTTGTGAGGAGGGGAATTTGAGGTGCTCTGTGAAAAGATGTTGATGATGGGTCATAATGTAAAGTGAGAGGAACATTTTTTTGTAATGGATTATGGGGGATGTTTTGTTCCAATGTGGTGTTTATGTCCAAGCTTTGATTATTAACAAGGGGATGTGATTGAAGAGCATTGAGAAATGTGTTTCCCATGTTAACGTTGGGTTGAGTTGGAGCAAATGATGTTGTTATTTGCGGGATATTCTCCGTGATGTTTTGAGATGGGGGTGTAGATGAAATGGGGATGGTGGATGAGATTGGTGGAAAAGATGTCTCTACTATAGTGCTCACATCAAAATCCGAGGGCAACTTGGCCCCTTGTTTTGCTAGTTCAAGCATGTACAACGAAGGGTTAAGTCTCATCATGATGTTGATGATTCTATGGTTGTCTAGATTTTGGAGCATTTCAGCTACTTCTTCGTGAGACATTCCAAAGGTAAGATCGTCCCCTTGGGTTTCCTCTTGTGGATTTTGCGATGATGTTGGAAGGCTAATTGTGAGATTTCCATCCCTAATGGGATTCATTTCAGGAGTAGTTTGGCTAAGATCACTTGAAGCAGGTGTTTCTTTGTTGGCTTCCATACTCTTCTTGTATTGAGATCTAGTTAGAACCATAAAATGGGGATCAATCTTCGATAATATGGGAGATGAATCTCTTGATTCTTTGGATTAATCTCTATTTTATGTCCCAAAGTGAAAGTTTTTAGGATGCTTTTAGGATCAAATGTGATGATGATATGATAGGTGATGTTTAAAGATGGATGTTATGGATGTTTTGGCTTTTGATAAACTTTGGAATGGAAATAATAGCCTTTAGATTTTAGGATTTTGAGATTTTGGTGTTTTGCTACGTCCCAAGGATGACTCTCCACCTCC